>RJWJ010024679.1:0-24627 GCA_004363605.1 Indri indri | reverse complement strand
CAGTATAACAACTGTTTACATGGCATTTGCATTGTGTCAGGTGGTGTAAGTAATCTAGAGATGATTTAAAGTATGCAGTAGCGTTCCGTAGGTTTTGTGCAAATGCCACACCATTTTATGTAAGGGACTTGAGCATTCTCAGATTTGGGTATCTGCAGGGGTCCTGGAACCTGTCCCTCATGTGCACCAAGGGACAGCCATATTCTGTAAATGTTAACTTCTTTAGGTGCATGGGTATATCTCGTTTCCCTGTAAAATTATAAGCTCCTTAAGGCCAGAGCTGTATTTTGTCTGTGGCTTCCTTTCTGAAGTGATTACTGCAGTGGGGAGGCCAGTGAAAGTGGAGAAAAGAACAGAGAACCTGGATTTAGAGCAGTAGCTTTGAATCTTGGCCTGGCTGTGTCTGAGCTGTGTGCCCCAAACCAGTGACCAAACCTCTCTGGGCCTCAGTTTTTTCTGATAGGTGGGATGGGTACAGTAACTTCTACTTCCCAGACTTCTGGTAAGGTTTAAATGAGATAACCCATGTGAAAACACCTGCGTTTTCTGCAACATAGCGAGTGTTCTCTACATTTCGGCTGAGTGAGATTCCCACACATTTATTTGTGAAGTGTTCACTGGGCTGGCAGAACTGGTCATCTTGTGGTCTTAACTCCCAGGCTGCTGTCACTCCACTTCCCTCAGGTCTGGTTCCTAGACCCAGTGGGTGTGTGCCTGGGCAGGTAGCCATTTGATGAGATTCTTGATGGGGATTAAAAAAAATAAAGATAAACTTAATTTGGTAGAGAAGTAATGACTTAGATCAAATTTCACATAGAAAAATGGGTTATTTTGAATGCTCTTGGTCCCATTAACAAAATTTAATCTAGTGTTGAAAATTTATGGGGTAGCAAGCAATCTGTCTTGCCTGATGGTGCTCAAAAGTGCAAATGAACCCTTCACAGAACCTCCCTGCTTTTCAGAGTTTAACAGCACATGAGCATTTACATTTTAAACAAGGTGGTCCTCGCTCCAGTGTGTGAAACGTATGGTCTGCTAACAGTTTAAATTTTCTAAGAAGCCACTTTAAACAAAAAGAAATATGTACGATATATGCAAATTGAGATAGTTTTTTTGTTTGGTGTAAAACCTTTAATAGGTAAACTGCAGGCATGCTGTTTGGGCCTGGTAGAAGACCAGGAAAACTGGGGCTCACATGCCGACTTGGAGGGGCCGCCATACCGAGTGGTTGCTCTGGGCTCTGAAAGCTTAGAATGTCCTCCTGCCATCTAGCCTGATTGTTAAGAGCACAGGCCTCGAGGGCAGGCAGACCTAGGGGTGAGTTCCTCTAGGTATGTGACCTTGAACTAGTTATTTTATGGCACTGATCTCAAGTTTCTGCATCTACAAATTGGGGAAATGATATCACAGGATCGTAATGCAGATTTGATGAGATGGTAGCACAGTATCCTGCACATATGTCTGTGCCCAGGAAATGTTGGTTGATATTATCATTACTACTAGTGCATTGCATAATAATGCAATAGTTATTGACCTGTGGAATTTTAGGACCTGAAACAAAATGTTACGTCATCCCAAAAATCCTTTATAAAGGTACTTAGGGAGTTTGCCTTTTTATGGGTCTTTAAGCCCTGGAGGAGATTTTAGGGTACCAGACTTGCCCTAGACTTCTGTTTATCTTTGCTGTGTTTCTCTGGTAGGCATGTCCATCACTCCAGCATGTATCACTAGAAAGTAAGTCCCATGTCAGCAGGGGCTTTGTCTCTCCCACTCACCACTGTATTTCCTGCCCCTAAACCAGCGCTTGGCGTATAATAATGGTAGGTGCTAACTACATATTTGTTGTTGAATGAATTTATTTGTTTTCAGTCTTTAGATTGTGTATCTGGTTCTCCCCTGGGCCAGAAACGTCTCTTCTCACTTCCCATCTCTCTTAATGAATTTAAAGGCCGATACTAGTTTTGGAGCTATATTTTGTTTTCTCGTTTCATTAGGGTCAACATGATACAGAGACAGAACACTGGGCTGGGGATATGAGACCAGGGTTCTAGTTTCAGCTCTGCAGCTAACTTGCTTAAGAACCTTGGACAAATCAGCCTTCCCTTTCTGCACCTCAGCTCCTCAGCAGTGACATGAGGAAATTGACGTGTGTAATTTCTGAAAGAACCTTCCAGTGTTGGCATGGAGTAGACATGCTCTGGGGAGATTCTTTAGGGACAAACCTCAATTTCCTGTTCCTCCTTTCTTATGCCGCCAGAACCAGCCGGGCTCACTTCCTTCCTTCTCATTTCCTATACAGAAATGGCCCCGTCTGTAAAAAAGGTTTTAAACAATAGCTTTTTCCAACGCACCCTGTGTATGCACGCTGGGGTTTCTCAGCCTTGGAACTATTGACGTTTGGGCCAGATTAGTCTTTGCTGCGAGTGGCGGGGTCTTGTGCGCTGTAGGGTGTTTAGCACCACCCCTCGCCTCAACCCATAAATGCCAGTAGCATCACCCCACCCCCACACACCAGCTGTGACAGCAGAAATGTCCGCAGACATTACTAAATGTCTCCTGGGGGTGGGGGGGCGCTGAGGGAAAATGGTCCCCAATGTAGGCACACATTCTTTCAGAGTCTAATTTGAGATAGCATTGTAAGAAGATGGAAGGTTTTCTCGGGAGACTAGAGCAAAGGGGAATAGTATATTGATCAGAGGCTTCTTTTTCCCTGGGGGATGGAGGAAAAGAAAAAAGAAAAAGAAAACAACTTTCTTACCAGCTTAAAAGTCAAAATGTAGAGCCAGCCCAAATATTTTGCTGGGGACCTGAATTCACACTGAGATAATTCTATGTATAATATATCACCAAAGATGGGAATAGGGAGTGACAACTCTTAGATCTTACCCAGAATGTGACAGCTATTGGATTTTATTCTTACATCATGGAAATTGGGTAGCTGTAGCACTGAATACTTGATGAAAAAGATAGGTTTAAAAAATCTTCCGTCTTGCTCACATCTTGGAGGCAAATCCTGGAGATTTCTGAATATAAAAACAGTTTGGAGACAGCAACATTTTCAGCGGTGCCAGGATATTATTAACAATGCGTTTATTATAAACTTGTTAATGATATTTTGTCAACAAAAGTATGATACTGGCTTCTCTGAGAGAAGTAAAAATTATTTATAAGACAGGAGCTCACAATTTGGTAGGCGACACAAGACAAAAACTGGCAGAAACATAAAATCTAAATCATAACTAAATTTGTAGATGAAAGCAATGATGATTTTATAGCATAAGAAATAATCACTGTTGGAGCCCCAGAAAACGCAAGTATGAGCTCCGATTGACTGGCAGGGTGGTCAGCCTTGCCTGGAGAGAGAGTTTAGAGGCTTGGGAGGAATGTGGGATAACCTGGGCATAGTTTGTCTAAGTCATCAGGACATTTTTTATGGTCCTAATTAGCTTTATTTAGAAGCTGGTGAGACAACATACACTTGACATGAAGTGTTGACTCCAAGGTATTTATTTCATAGCTTAGAATATTCAAAGTAGAGGCAATCCCATGTTAAGAGGTCCTTATTTCCTTGTCTCATGTAAATCCTTCTGAGGTTGATATCCTTTGAAATATTTTCCTAACTCCAAAGTACCCACGCTGGAAGAATATTGTATCTCTGTCAAAGAAAGAAAGGGAGAAGAAAGACCATGGGTGGCTCCTGGCAGCGATACTTGCTCGCGGAGACCAGCCTGCTCTCCCCACGTTGCGGCTGACCTGGTCAAGGGAGCACCCGATGCTTTCGACTGAGGCTTTGGATTTAGGACTCAGCGTGCCAGTCTCCGCGTGTGACTGGAGCTGGCACGTCCTTCCCTGTGAAGCCTGGAGAAGCTGGTGGCTCACCGTCTCTGAAGGAGATCCCTTCACCCGGGGGTCAGGCCATCACAGGGCCACCCTGCGGGTGGACGAGGTTTGCCCAGGGGTCTCCTCACACCCCAACCTGCCCTTTCTCCTTGGTGCCTCCCTTGTCACAATGCCCTGGGGCTCCTTCCCTTCTGGGGTGCAGCCTCCCCCACCGCCCTCCGCGTAAGTCCCAGCACACCCACTTCAGTCACGTGCGGGGGGTTCTCATCTCCAGGGAGCGGCTTTCTGTCGGCTGTGACATCGGGGAGGGTCTGCTCCCTTCAGCCGCTCGGAGCCGTCACGGCAGCTCAGGGTCACTACGTTGGCGTGCCCAGGTGTGGCTGCGTTTCAACCGACACGGAACGTCCGTGCCCTGAAACTGGTTTCTAACCACAGACCCCTTCGAAGTTCTCTAGAGAGCATGAGGCTGTGTTGCTGGAGTTCTCTGGAGGTTAGCAACAGGATGTGCCTCAGTTACCCTGGGAAGGATAGCCAAAGCTCACAGAGGCCGTGAGAGGCTGGAAAACAGCTTGAAAATGGGACGGGACTAAGGGCAAGCCAGGCTAGGCAGCAGGAAGCAGAGTCCAAGCATGCCAGCGTGCCTCTGCCCTGGGGGTCCCCCTCGCACCGCAGCCCGCCGGATGGCGTGAACCAGGGCGGCAGAGGAAGGACCGGCTGCCAGCCCTGTCTTTTTCGTGGGGGGTGGGCCTTTGGAACCCTGCACCATAAAAATGCCCGTGAACTTCTGTGCGAAGGTTTTAGACCCTTAAACTGGTCCACAGACCCCTGGCTACCAACCTCTCATCCAAAGGAATTTCTGTTCACATCATTTCAGAGCTTAGTCAGTGCCTAGGGAATGGGATTGGGACCGAGTGGTTAACAGAAAACTCTACAGAGAGAGAAACCATGTCGAAGATTTCCTCATGTGCCACCTTTGCGTATGTGACGGTAAAGGCCCTTCCTAGGGGGAAATACAGGGCAGAAGAGGTCCCTTTTCTGCTCCCCTGCTCTGGAGTCACCTCTGGGAGCTGACAGCATTAAGACTGCACAGTCAAGGCCGGGCGCGGTGGCTCACGCCTATAATCCTAGCACTCTGGGAGGCCGAGGCGGGTGGATCGCTCAAGGTCAGGAGCTCGAGACCAGCCTGAGTAAAAGCGAGACCCCGTCTCTACTAAAAAATAGAAAGAAATGATCTGGACAGCTAAAAATATATATAGAGAAAAACAATTAGCTGGGCATGGTGGCGCATTCCTGTAGTCCCAGCTACTCAGGAGGCTGAAGCAAGAGGATCGCTTGAGCCCAGGAGTTTGAGGTTGCTGTGAGCTAGGCTGACGCCACGGCACTCACTCTAGGCCGAGCAACAAAGCGAGACTCTGTCTCAAAAAAAAAAAAAAAGACTGCGCAGTCAAGACTGTTGGAACAAACACCACAGTCAAACCTTCAGGAGGGGGAAAATTCTCCAGGGCAGAGGATTGCTCAATTAATTACTCAAATGCAGAAATTCAAAGGAGGAATAATTAGACAGCCTGTTAAAGCTGAAAAAGAAGTTATCATGTTGTTTGCCAAACAATAAAGTACCAAGAACTGGGAACTGCTTTTAAACGAAAGAAAACGAATCCTCCTGGAACATTCCCTTCCCGGTTGTCTCGGGAGTCTTCGCTGAGCGAAGGAAGCATAGAATCGGAGCAGCGCGGTTATTTACTTTATGAAGAAAAGACATGTTCTTACGGAGCTCCAGGTAGTGCAAACACCCGTGCCGGTGGGACCAGGCAGGGGATCGCTGTGAAAGAGGAAGGCGGGCTTGGGATTCGACAGAGGGCAAGGAGGGGAGGCGGGAAATAAAGGGCGGGCGTCGGCGTGGGGAGTGCAAGCCCAGGTGCGGGCAGGTCTTGCAATTAAAAATGACCCAGAAATTTGTACTGGGCTTTTGCATGACATTCCCTAATTTTTTATTTCTAGTAACATATTTTAAAAGCACTGTATGGGCTGGTTCCAGAACACCCATGGGCTGATTGTGCCTACTCTCTGTGGCCCCTGGTACAGGATGGCTCCTCATCCCCTTGTGTAGGAATTCCTGCTCTGTCCCTGCCAGCTCTAGATGCTTGAGCAAAGTTTCTCTGTTATCTTGGCTGTAAAATGAAGGTGAAAGTAACACCTGCCTCATGGGGCTGTTGTGAGGATTCCGTGAGGTCTTTATACCAGGTGCCTGGTAACTCTCACAGGCCTGCCAGTGCCGCAGGCAGAGGGATTGGCCCTCCCTTACTTAGCACCAAAAATGATGCCTGGAATGTAGTAGGTGCTCAGTGAAGACCTATGTTTAATGAATGAACAAATCGTTGGATATCAAACCTCTTTAGAGTAAACTCCGATCTACTGACTTCCCTTTTGAAGTCAAAAGTTGGGAGGGGTTGCTGTGGAGGTGTGCTCCCATAAGGAGTTATGTCCCGTGGGATGATCAGGTAGACTCGTGGTGAGATGGAAACGGAAGGGTCGAGGTGGTGTCCATGACCCCGCTGTGACCAGGGGATAGCAGGTGCCAGCTGTTGGTGGCAGACCATGTCTAGCAAGTCACTCCATTTTTGCAGCAATACTTGGTGGTCACTGACACCCTCTCACCACTTCTTGGGTGCAAAGGCACTCCCCTTGCTCCCCCAGTGGCTGAGGAGCCATGAGTGTACCCCTGAGGCCCCTTACTTTGTGGTGCTGGGAATCAGTCTGATGATGCTACAGAGCTGTCATGCTCCACCGACTGTGCCGCTGCCTGAAACAGCAGTGGGGCAGTCTGAAAAGTTGTCACCTTGCTGCTTGGAAATCAGTTGAAAATCAGTGGCCTGCTTTATCAGTCTGAGTTTGAATTCTGGACTTTGATTTGGCTTCCAGTGAGAGAAATTGGTGGAAGGGAGGGAGGAGGCCGGGGGGCCTGCCCACACCGTGGCGCTTTGAGTCAGAGTCCAGGGCCTCCTGCCCTTGTCGGTTGGACAGGGCTCACAAAGAGACCAGACGGAGCTTTTGTTTGTCAGAGAAAGGAACACACCAGGGAGATTTGTTGCCCATTTAAAAAACGATTGGGCATGAAATGGATACTGTTTGAATTACACAGAAACACATCTTCTCATTAGCTTTTTCAGGATCACAAAAGGCCTGATGGCTGGTTTAGTCCCAGCCTGTGGGATCTGGTGCCAATAATCTCTGTTACACATTTGCATGCGGAAGGAGTATTCGGAGAAAAGGGAATCTCCGTATTTCATCTTTATCCCTCTCTTTTCACTCTGTTCCTTGTGTCTGTGGAGTGCCAGGTATCAGTTTCGAGCCTGACCTCACCGAGCGGAGGGTGTCAATCCACCCTCTCCCCTTTCCCCACGTTGGCTGGCTGCGCAGTGATACAGGCAGAGTGAGTGGTCAGGTGTCTGATGCAGGGGCTGTGAGGGTGGGGTCCAGGCCCACCGAGAGGGGGATTCATCCTTGGGTGGGGGGCTTGCTATGGAGGCAAGGCCAGTCTGGCAGTAGGGGCCACTCACAGGAGGTCTCCTGGGGAGTAGAGATTAGAGGCAAGGTGATTTCAGGGCTGTGCTTCAGCTTGGAGATGAGCGGGTGGAGAAATCTGGGGAGGAAAAGGAGCTGGACTGTTGCAACCCTGAGGAATGCTTAGGAGGAATCACAGGGGAAGGAGTTGAGACTAACATTACTGAGCATCAGTGCTAAGCATGTCACACTTTGTCTCTAACCACTATGTAAGGGAGGTGCTGCCACTTCCCTTTACAGCTCAGAGAACCTGCTTAACTTGCCCAAGGTCACACAGCACCCAAGGAGCTGAGCTCAGGTGTGGAACTGGCTTTGTCTGGCAAGCAAAGTTCACACTCCATTGGCCTTTCCACATAATCTGTATCACATGTATGAGTGATTTGCTTGTAGGAGGAAAAACCGTGTCCAGGAAATTTGTCATCTGGGTTCTCGGCAGACTGTTCACCTTTGGCTTTGGCATCCTGAGCAGTGGCCGGTCAAGACCCTGTGTCGAAGGAGAGCCTGGGTCTGTCCCGGCATGATGGTGGTCGTGGAGATGGGTGCGGGTCTAGAGCGAGGCTGGCACGTTGCTGCCGCCGCACCTCAGGCAGACCTCACCTGCTGCTCAGATCCCCGCGGACTCACTGCTGTCAGGATTACATCAGAGAATCAGTCCTGGTCCTACCCCTGTGTGTGTGCTTGGAAAAGTCATGAGGTCTGTTAAGCCCTATGGAGGTGTGTTCCCATAAGGAGTTATGTCCCATGGGATGATCAGGTAGACTCGTGGTGAGATGGAAAGGGAAGGGTCAAGGCGGTGTCCAGGGCCAGTTATCCAGCACTCCAGAGCCAGTTACCACCTTGGGGTCTCGGCAGTCCTCTCCTGCAATGTTCCTCAAATGATCTGCAGAAGGCTGGCTCCTTCTTGTCAGACTATGGCTTACATGTCACCTCCTCTGAGAGGTCTTCCCTGACCTCTCAACCCAAAGTGGCCACCCAGGAACTCTCTGTTGCATCATCCTTTTAAGATTAGCTGCTTAGTTTTTATCATTGTCTCGTGTTTTCTCCTTACCTCTCTCCCTTCTCCATTTCTTCTTTCCTTTTCCTCCCTCCTTTCTTTTTTTCTTTCTTTTCATCTCTCGACTAGATGTAAGTTCCTTAAGTCTGTCTTAATGATCTCTCTTTGCCCAGTGCTTATAATAGTGCTTGGCATATAAAATGAGTTTCGCAAATGTTTGTTGAGTTAATGGATTAAAGCCTTCTTTATGTTAAAAATGAGTGTGTTGGCCTGGAAATACCCCAGGGAGTCTTGCAGCTCCGAATCTTTCTGACCTGGAAATCTCAGGTTTTAGATCCATCCAGAGATGCCCCTATACAGTTTATTCAACATTAACTGAGCACGTGCTTTGGAACAGACATCTCAGGGAACTAGGGGTTCAGAAATGGTGAGCAGACTTGGTCCCTGACCTCACAGTGCAGGCTAGAGTCATGGTTAAGCTCCTGGACCCAGGCTCAACAGCTGTTATTGAGCCCCCTTGGTATTCCAGACGCTGTTTTAAGTGAGGGGTGTGCAGCAGTGAAGAGGACAGACACTGTCTCTGGTCTCCTGAGGCTTTCACTGGATTTAGATGGACTTGGAGTTACATCCCAGAGTGGCTACTTATTAGTTGCATGATCTTTGGCAAGTTCTAATTTTGTTTCCTCCTCTGTCAAGTGGAAATGATATTGGCCCCGTGAGGTGGTTGGCAAAATGGAATGGGATTTTGCGTCAGACAGTACAGGCTAGACTCAAGAGGCATGAAAGCACACCAGATGTCGGAGGGTTTGTGAATTGTCCAGTGTAACTGAAGGCAAGGCAAATATCGGATGATGAGGAGAATATAGGAAGAGAATGGGAACTAAGTTCTGGAAGGGAGGTTTCAGGTCAGGCTGCAGAAAATGGAGTTGTGAAGCTCCTTTAAAAAAAAAAAAATTGGAATCCATAACTTTAACAAAAGCTAGAACATCAACTGCCCTCCTTTGGTGGAAAACTTTGCAGCCAGTATAGTACCCAAAGATGATTTTCTCCCCGCTCTGTCTTATCTGCTGGGTGCTTAGTATTTATTGCTACAGAGAAAAAGGGAAAGATTTTACTCCTGTGTTTGTTTCATGCTTGTCTTTGGAAACCCCGTTGGTACTTGCCCATTATTTATGGTTGCATCTGTCTTCCGTGTATATGTAAGCCCTGATTTGTGTTTTACATTAGCGCCATAGACTTTATCTTAGACTAATGTAAGGGAGATAATTAGCCATTGAGTGGCACATTGATGGAGAGATAGGAAAGAGATTTGGTTGTGGGCAAGTTTGGAACTGTGAATTGCTTAGCTTGTTTGGATGCAATGTGATGAGGTGTTTTTAGCAAAGATTGAATTTCCTGGGATACAGAAAACACACGAACATGAAGAAAACACAAGACTTAAATGACACAACACTTACCGAACCCCACGGTGGGAGATGCAGCTATCTGTCCCTCAGCTTGAGGTAGTTTCTCATAGTAGATGCCCCAAGAAACCTCAGCTCCAATCAGCACTAACGTTGTCATGATTGCGTCAGTGTTATCAGTTGAGACATGGAATTTAATAGCCTTGGGAACCATCCCAAGGAAGCAGAGATGAACCTGCCCTCATTGGAGAAAGAAGGGGCTTGGAAAGGAATGGTCTTCGATCACCCATTCACAAATCCACAGCCGAGTGTGTCTGAAAAAATAACAGTGGGGGTGGGATGAAAGTAATAACAGCTTTAATTTTGCTGTTTACACCTGGGGAACTGCAAATACTTTGTAGCTCCTTTAAATACCTCACCCAGTGCTTGGCACTTAGAAAGCTCTCAGAAAACTTAGAATTATGCAGGCTCAGTTCTCTGGAAAAACCCTGGGACCTTTCATCTGCAGGACCGAGATCCCTGGGAAGGGATGGCGTGGAAGTCTATTCCAGGGCGCATGGACGCATTTGTATTAATTGGATTTAATGGGAGCTGCTTTCTGGTCCTGCAAGAATGAACAATCTGTTTATGAGGGTTCTTTGTGTGTACTTTTACTGCTATTGATTTTCCGTCCTAGGTAATAGTACCCTGGAGAGCTCTCCACTTCATCCTAGGACCCTTTAAACTTGGTCAACCCTTTCAGTACTTCTCAAACTCTCCTACCAAAGAGCCCATAAGGGCAAGTGAGAGCGGACACCTATTCTGAGGTTCAGGGCGCAGAGCCCACTGTGAGACATACCTTCTTGAAGTCTCTTCTATACAAGTTTATATAAATTATCCATTCTATTCCAGAATAGATCAGCAATTGCCTTAATATAAAAAAGTTTAAAATTACCTACCACCTAGTAAAATAGATGCTGCAGGGAGATTCAACTGTAGATTTGCATTCTCCTCAGCCTGCCATACAGTCTGAGAAGGAAGGATTAGATCAGATTGTGGGGACATAAGAAAAAGGGGGGTGGGGCGGGCTGTCCTGGATACATATGGTGTGAGACTGCTGCTCTCCCTTTCTCTAGCTGGGGTTTGGACTTGCTGGGAGGTGGCCATGAGTGAGCACCGTGTTGCCTCACTAGAGCTCTGCACTGAAGTTCTGCTCCATAGGACGCCAGGCTATGACAGTGACACTTCGTCTGAGACTCTGCGAGGTCATTGGAGCATCCCTGTCTCCAATCTGGGGCAAGCTTTCCCTAAAGACTTTACAGTTCTGGTTTCAGTTAACACCTGCTTCTGCAAAGCTCTATAGGGCAGGACAGAAGGTGTCAGATGGGCTGAGGGTCAGAGAGCACCAGCCTTGGACATCAAACCTGCCTTGCTGAACCTGGCCTGCTATCTGTCCCCTACATCTCCATGTTACCAGCCTCCCTGGACTCAAGCCTTTGTCTTCTTGAATCAATAATGTTTGTTAGTTCCTTTTTCCTTAACCAGGCTCTTCTTTTTCTAGCCTTTTACCAAGGGCACTTGAATGTAGGCTCTTAGGGCACCTTAATACTCAAACACCATGACTCTCCAACAGAGAGACTTTTCAAAGCTCAAAGCCCTTCTCTCAAAAAAAACCCCAGATGATAGAGTATGAGTAGGTTTGCGCACAAGGCTTTTTTATTGTGTGATCTTAGTGTACGTAATTTAGGAGAAAAAAGTATTTTCATCCTTGATTCCCAGCTCTTATAATCTCTGGGAGGAGACAAGGTGGAGTGCGGCTCTGCTAGAGATCCGCGGGCAGCTTAGTGGTGGTGTGGTTGTTTCAGCAACGGTGTGGATCTGGTGGATCTGGTGAATCAGGAGATGTTTCTTGGATAAAGTGGACCCTGAGCTTTATGTTCAGAAAAAGTTTTAATGTTCCTTTTTCATAGAGATGAGTCTACCATTTTGAGATTGGCAAGACTACACAGAATTATGGCTCCAGGTCTTGGGTCTCTGAAATGTGCAGGGTCCCTTGCCCTTGGTGGGCATCCGCCTTCTGTATTGTAGGAGCAAGCCAAGAAGAGCTGGTGAGAGTGACGAGGATGATAACCGAGCATGTGCTGTGTGCCAGGCCCTGTGCTAGGTAACTTTCATGCATTATCCTATCGGATCCTCACAGCATGGCAGTGAAGTAGATCTGTTTGTCTGAGCATGGCTCCTAAAGGGTCGAGTTAACCCATCAGGATATCACAGAGGCAAGAAGTGGCACCGCTGAGCCCCTCCTCTCAAACCTACAGCTCTCTGGTCCAAACTCTTGGGTTCTCATCTTCTAGGTGCACTAAAAATTTGGGGGAAATTCTTGGAGTTGCTGAGTTTCCCCATCCTTACATGGTCAATAACCATGGTTGATGAATAATGACAGAATACTTAGCACCCAAAAAATTAGTTCTCTGGATGCCTTTGGTCTGGGAAAAGCTCTGTGTTTTATGGGAATTTTAATTGCATTAAAGTGAAACACAGGTATAAAAGATAGACTTTATGAGCCACGGTGATCTTTTAAGTATACCTTTTTCCTGGAAATATTTGATTTTTATTGTGCTTTTTATGCCCTCTTATTCTCCTAGGTTATAGAATTAGTCCTTCCGTATTTTGAATAATTCTCTCTCCTTCGTTCATAAACGTCTTATGAATAATTTATGTCAATTACAATGAAGTAGAACCCAAGTACCTTTACTAGTGTAACATTTTAATAAGTCCTGGCCATTTTGATGGATGAGAAGGGTAAGGCTTCTCTGCGGGTGGCGTCTTGTCCCTCTTAGAGGTGAGACCATTCTCAGGTGCTGCGCTGTCCCACGCTGCCACCAGGTTTCCTGCCACCTCCCCGTCAGTGACGTGGACCATATGCACGCCTCACGGAAATCCCTCAGAGAAGCAACCACAACTGGTTCACCTGGTCCTTGTTGTTTCTTAAGTCAGGGTGAGTTAAGTTCACTGGGCAGCAGCATTGCCTTGAAAAGCAAATGTCACTTTTGTATTCATCATGTAAGTCATGCTGGCTTATTCAAATATCCAGCAATCTGGCCTTGATTTCTGATAGCGCGACGGTTTTTCCACACTAAGTTCTTTTCGAGCTCTTATGGGTAACATGACTCTTGGGGGAGATGGGATTGCATATGTTGCTGCTCGGCACTTCAGTCATCACCTTTATCCGCATCGTAAGTTATTTTCATTAGCGGCCTACTGGTTCCAAGCAGCAGCTTGGTGTGAGGCTCATCAAGATTGAAGTTCTGGCTCACTGGCTGTGTGACCACAAACAGGTTACTTAACATCTCTGTGTCAATTACCAGCTGCTACATTAAGAATAAACCCATCTCCGTATCAGTTTCTTTATTGTTAAATGGGAATAGTCGTATGTTGTTCTGTAGGTTGATAGCTGTCACTGTCTCCGTCATCAGCCCTCTAATTAGGCCACGCATTCTGTAATGAAACGCTTCTCTCTCCTCTTCCTTTCTGCTGAGTTCCCTTCCCCTCCTCTCCTTTTATCTCCTCTTCCCCCCGCCCCCCCAGAGGAAGTCAGTTTCTTATTGGAAGTGCTGAGTGAGGGTCCTCGTCTTCACCATCTCAGGGTAGCTGGGGAACCGGGGAGTGTGTGACGGTAGCGCTGAGCAGGGAGGCTCGGCTGGCCAGGCTGATACAATTTTGTGGGTGCTGATTTTATGGAGCGCATTTCCACAGCTGCTCTAGCAGACCCCTCTTAACGCCCTTCTCTTCTAATGATCGTGACTTATAAATTGCCATGTTGGCCTTATCAGTGGTTGCACATAATGTCTTGTTTTACATGTGAGCAGAGGCCAAGCTCTTCCCAGCCATGGTCATTAGTTCCAGCCAGTCGCGGATGGTCCTTAGTTCTACATCTCAAAAGCACATGCCCAAATCTCACAGGGCTGCACACTTGCTCTGGCCCCTGGCCTTGGTTGTGACCCGTCATTGTCTCCTTGCTGCAGACAAGATCGCTAGGAAGAAGGAGACTGTGCTTCTGCAAGGAGCGTTCCTAGCCCAGTCAGTGACAGGCAGCAGCTGTGTTAGCCTGGGGTCCTAGGGAGTCAGAGTTTGTTCACAGGTTCTTGCAGGGATAGCCTCAGGAGGTAGAGGGCAACCAGGAGAAACCGAGGGCCTGGTGCGTGCGTGGGGTAGAGCCTGGCTCCGTGGGGAGAGGGACGCAGGATGGGGAAGGGAAAAGGCACTTTAAGTAGACAGATCTGGTTTTGAGTCCTGGCTCTGCCTGGCTTTGTGCTGCTGGGAAGTTACTTTACCCTTTCAGATTCTTCTCCTCTTCAACTTGCCTTTTCACTTAATTTACCCTAAACATCACCTATGTTAGGATAAATAGATCTACTTGTTCCTTTAAGATAGCTGCATGATATTTCATGAATGAATTATGTAATTAACCATTTCTCATACAGACTCAATGTTTTTGTACCCCTCAAATTCCTGTGCTGAAGCCCTAACCCCCCGTGTGGCTGTAGTTGGAGACAGGGCCTCTAAGGAAGTTATTCAGGTTAAATGAGGTCAAAAAGTGGAGCCCTGATCCGTTGGAATCAGTGACATTATAACAAGAGGCGTGGAGAGCTTTCTCTCCATCTCTCTGAGTGCGCGCACTGAGAAACGCCATGTGTGGACGCGGCAAACGCTGGCTGTCCGCAAGCGGGAAGAGGCCTCTCAGAACCCAGCCGTGCCGCCACCCTGATCTCAGACTTCCAGCCTCTAGAGCTATGAGAGAATACATTTCTGTTGTTTAAACCCACCAGTCTGGTATTTTTTTAATGGCAGCCTGAGCAGACTAAGACAGATGGACATTCAAACTGTTTATCATTTTCCCTTATTATGGACCATTAAGATGGACATTTTTGCCTAACATGTTCACTTGCTGGGTCATAGGATGGTTTTTTGCCTTCTTTCCTTTTATCATTAAAATTTTCATATGTACCAAAAGTTTAGAGGGTAAAATAAACTCCTATATACCCATCTACCTATATTTAACAGTTACCAATGAAGGGCATGGCTGAAAAATTGCTCTCCAAAAGAAGCTGTTTTCAGTTTATAACTCACTCCCCTTTCCACCCCACTAACAGAGAAGGTGCTTTTGGTCTTGACGCAGAAAAAAAAGAGTCCTCAGTCCCTCAGTTTAAAGGGGAAAGAAAAGGACTCTTCCCGGGAAGGGTACCTTTGGTCAGATACATCTTTTTACCCTTGTCTGTCCTTTGTCCTGCCCATCCATTCCCGTTTCCCGGTCCTTAGACACACAGCTTCAGCCTTCATGTCACTCAGCTGTCTGTCTGTCTAGAGGCGTGGCCAATGGTCCCTTCATTAGGCTTCAGAGAACTTGGCTAACCCGTTGACCATGAAAGCCGAGAATGGAGAAGGAGGCTTTCCAAGCTGCCATTCTTCCCTGGTTACAGCAAAATCCTATGGGCAGAATCTTCTGTTTTGTATTCTGTGAGGCTCTGTCGTCAGCTGGTAAACAAGCCCCTCTGGAGAGGGGGGAGGCAGGATGCGTGCTCGGGTTACCGTGGGGACAGGCAAGCTGTAATTCATGTGCAGGATCTTAGCTTGACGAGGTTTTCACAGTTTGGAGTAATTTGTCCCTCCTCTAAGTCACTCCTAATGAATCACCGGGAGTGTTTGCTCTTCCCGTGAACCTCGGATGTGCATGATTCAGGCAGAGGGCAGTCTTAAAAGCAAGGAGGAGACAACAGGCCATCATTAGCTTGTGGACTTTTCGCAAATTGAATGGCCTTTTGTCGGAGGAAGCTTCTGGGAGTCACCAGAGTGGACCGTGAGTTCACACAGCTGTTCTAGATAAGTCTTTTGTTTATCGGTCTCAGCAGGTAGGCTTGTTGCTTCCCAGAATCCTGTGTGGCTTAATGTCCCCAGGGAGATGGAGCAAGGAGGTTCCTGGAAGGAGGAAGGGGGCTCTAAGAGTTGACCACTGGGCCCTCAATCCCTGACGTTCCCTCTCATTTGCAGGATGAGAGTGCGCAGCCTGTCCTTACCAAAGTGCCACTTTCTGCATAAAATGCACATACAAGGTTCCCTCTTCCTGTTGCATTGCCCCACCTTTCGAGTGGGAGGATGTGTCAAAGGTCACCAGGTTGTACCACGTTTGACTGAAGTCGCTATGGAACGTGAAGACAGAGTTGTCCCTGTGGTTTCTAGGCCATCTGTGACCATGCGAGCCCCCTCCCCAGCTTTATCACATATCACCCCCGCTCCATCCTGCTGCCAGCCCAGTGAAACACTTTGCTTCCCCCAAATTGCCACAGTCTCTCTTAACCCCTGGAAAGAGAGAGAGCTTTTCCCTGCAATGCTCTTCCACATCCTATTACCTGGTTTAAACCTGCTTTTTCGTGGATGTGTTTGTCCAGGACGTTTCACCTGTCCCTCTGAAAGGCTGAATTGGGTACCTCACCTGTCTCCATAGAAGTCTTCTATTGCCTGTCTCCTCTGTTCAACTGTGAGCTCCTGGAGAACAGAGATGACATCTTTTTGCTACAGAGGTGCTGGCCTGCAGCCTGCAAAAGGATGCCTTGCACAGAACAATGCTCTGCAGATGTTAAGTGAATAAACACAAGCGCGTGTGATTTCTCTTAAGTGACAATAAGGACCCTTTGGTCCAGCCCACAAAATGGAACCGCCTCCTCATCTAAGCATCTCTGAGGTGGTGTCAAGCTCTGGCATTCCAGGTGCCATGACCTTTTGCCAATTAGCCTATAGGATGTGCCCAAGGAGAGGGAAAAGTCTTGATTTAGGATTTGAAAATCAATGTAGCTAATTAAAAAATAACTCGTTGAACTAAAAAACAAGTTCAGAAACAATTAAGATGATTAAAATATCACCACCTTAATTGAGACCAAGCTGTGAGCTTAAAAAAAGTAAAATTAATTTAAAAAACCTTACATTGAGCTAATAATTAACTGGCTTTTCAGCTCAACAAATCTCTCTTTAAATTAATTCATTATTTTTTTTCTTTGAGAAAAGTTTTTGTACAAATTATTTTGAAAAAATAGCTGGACACGAGCCATTGGCCAGTCGATCCTCGGTTGGTTTCTGGGTATGGGCAGGAAAGATGAAATTAACTTTTGTTGGGTGGCGGGACCTGCTCTGTGCTGGGCACATGATCCTGGTTGGGCCACACGAGTCCTGCACGTATTGCGATGAAAGAGGTGGAGGAGACACGGGGCTTTGCTGTCTTCTGGGGATCGCTGCGTCCTGTCCCCAGGCATGTGCAGAGAGAGACCGAAACTCGGAGCACAGCCTCCAGGACACCGTTAGCACCACGGCCGGCCGGGGAGCCTCGAACCCTGCTCAGGGCTCGCACACTCGGCTCTCTCCCTACCTTCCCTTCCCGTGCAGTTTCCGCACCTTATTAAAAGGCCTCTCAAATGTCATTTATTAGTCTGATCTCTTATCCTTCCCTTCCGGAAGTGGAGCCACGCAGCCCTGGCCAGGACAGGTGCTGGGTGCCTTCCAGGAGGATCGCGGCCGTCCGGCTGCCAGGAAGAGCGTATTTGGGAGGCCTGCATTTAAACGGAAATGACACACTCCTCATCCCCTTTCTATCCCAGTGTTGCTATTTTTCAGAAACAAAATGTGTTGAGGTGATTAAACAAATGCTGACAGCTTGATTTGTTACTGTTTGGTTGTTGTGTGAAGTTCATTTACTCTAAATAATTCGCATACATGTTGGAAGTATTCAGACCCTAGTAATTGATTTTTAGCAGACTTGATTTCTGTATTCAGATTGTTAAGTATGTGTACAGAGTTGAATAACTGACGATTTTTATTTATTAGTATTTTTGGTTGGAGGTTTTCTTTTTTGCTGGTGTTTTTTAAGAAATGGTAGCTTCCAGAATTGGAGGGATAAGCTATCGCAGTTAGCTTAATGGTAGGATGACAGATGGCAAGATTGCAGAAACAAAATTGACCTGAGCATGCTTCAGTTGACTCAGCGGGGGGCGGGGGGGGGTGTTGCATTCAGAGGAGTTGGCACAGGGCTCAAGTGTCCAGGGCTGGGTGCCCCACCCCCTGGCTGAGTGTTGGGGCTGGTGACCCAGGCCTGTGGGACACACCGAGAGGGTATGGAGGCACAGCCTCCGCAGCACTGGGCTCCTGGCCACCCCTTGCTTTGACCCAGGAAGCCTCATTCTGCCCTGAAGCCTTCTCAAGAAAATGGTGCCATCAGTCAACTTTTTAAAGAGGCTCCTAGGTGATGCTCAAGTTCGTGGCATGCACACAGCTGTGAGGAGGTTGGGTTCTAGAGTCAACACACCAGGTGTGCAAATGCTCTCTGCATCTCTCATCAGCAATTTCTTTTTGAGACCTTTTTTGTAAAATGGGCACATTAGCAGCAGCTGCCTCCTTGGGTGGTTGTGAAGACCGAACATGGTCATCAGAGGGCTCAGCTCACTGCCCGTCGCTCAGAAGCACCAGTGAGTGATACTATTGTTAATATGAGGGCTTGTTATTCACTCTGGAACAAAGGGTGAGCACAAAAACCTCAACAAACACCTACGAGGTGCTTAACATGTACCAGCTCCGTCCTAAGCACTTACAGATACTAACACATTTAATGCTCATGACAACCAACAAGCAGTAGTAGACACTGTTATTATCCCCATTTTTACAGACGAGGAAACTGAGGCATACAAAGAGTTAGTAAGCAGCAGAATCAGGATTCAGTCCTGGAAGCTCCAGCCCTAGAGTCTGTGCTCTTCCCTGCTGTGCTCGGCTGATTCACGTTCCACTAGCCATTCAGGCCAGAAGCAAAAAGCAGCTCAAATTCTGCCCTAAAGCTTGTCATGTAGTCCTGCAGATTTCAACACCTGTCACCCTAGGTCAGCCTCCTAGTCTCCATCTCTGAGATCCATTCAAGTGAAAATCCCAAGTTCTCTGCTGCAGCACTTGGCAGCTATTGGAGGAAATGCCTCAGCTGGTGACAGTGGCTGGGGCTGCCAGTGGTCTGGTCCCCAAGTTCTGTGAGATCTGTAAGTGTCTTCATCCCGTGGCGGTGTGTGGAAGCGCAAGAAGGGGCAACAAAGAACTGACATGGTTACCTGGTAATCACTTGTGTTTGTGGACTCAATTTTGCATGCCTCTTGGAAAGCAAGTCAGAGTTGGCTGTGCCGCAGTCCCGGGGTCGGCAGGGGTTTGGGGGCGTGCTTAGGAGAAGGCCACTGGCCTGAGACCACACAGCCTCCTGGCTTCTCATGCAGACGTCCCCAGGAACAGAGTTCCACTTGGGACCAGGAAGCTCTTGCTGCACATTTCCGGAAGGCCCAGCCTCAGAGGACTCTGAGGACAGACACAGGGCCCCTGCCACTTGCCTCTCAGAGGCAGCCCTCAGCTTCAGAGCTAGGAGTGAACACCCCGTCCCTGGGACTGGGATCAGCCTCTCATCTTGCAGCCTGTTTCCCTCTATGAGGCTCCAGGTGTTTCCCCCAGGACCAGGACCTGGATCTTGTTGCTGTCCTACTTGGCCTGGGAATGTACCCTGGTTTCTGTTTACAGCTGCTGAAGCCACTGCAGTGGAGATGCCACCCTAAGCTATTCAAGCAGCAGAAATGCCT
This sequence comes from Indri indri, assembly GCA_004363605.1. NCBI lineage: Eukaryota > Metazoa > Chordata > Mammalia > Primates > Indriidae > Indri > Indri indri. The sequence continues at coordinate 5,203 of RJWJ010024679.1, read as the reverse complement.
TTAGATGTTGTGTGTTCAGGACCCTTGAGAAATTCTCGGCAGCCATCTGAAGAAAATGGTGCTCCGATTCTGGGCCTGGGCAGGAGGAGGGGCATTGCGACTTCCTGTATGTGCTGGGGAGTCACGATGGCTGAGAGCCCCGCGGTCGAGGGCACCATGGCATTTCTTTTTTGTTTTGTTTGTTTGACCATGACATTTCCTGTAGCAGTTTTGCTGTACCTGCTCAGGATGCCAATTTGTTTAACCAAATGTCTGCGTGGGGAGGACATGGGGAGATATCACCTCCCCCGACTGTGGAAAGCAGTTATGAAAGATTTACTGCCTAATGGGCTTTAGGCCCTGGAGCTGGGAGATGGCACAATTGCTTTTGTTTTGCGCAGAATTCCCTGAGGCCTCTTCTGTGCCAATGACGAGCATGTGCACCTCAGCATGCAGAGTGCTGATTAGCCAAGGGCCTGCTGCTCAGCCTATTCTAGAAAATGTTGCACTATATGCACTGCTGTCTTTGGAGACCCTTTCTGGAGTTACTTGTTTGAATCAACTTCCCCTTCTCTCATTATCGCCACCCAGAAACCACACTTAATAGTCAGATCGAATATCTTATGATTGCCTGAACATGCCTCCCTGCACTTGCTGTGCTGGTCACCCCGCCTGGATTGCTTTTTCTATCTTCGCTTTTCAAAATCCTGCCCATCCTTCAAGATCCAATTCACATATTAATGCTTCACTAATCTTTGCCCTAGAAATTGATCTCTATTTTTCTCTCGAGCTCTGTTATCATTTTCTGTGCCCGTCACGGTCCTTATCTAATTCTCCCTCACACGATAAATATTTATGTGCAAGCTTCCCCCCCTCCCTGTTACATCGTGACTCTGTGTGGCACAAAACTGTCATACACGTCCTCAAGTTCTGCAAAACTTCAAATAGGTTATTTACACGCCTAGTCCGTGTTGATTGAATTGAAGCAAAACTCTTTGTCCTCAAGGGCTTTTTATGGGATGTAAGTAAAATTAGGCATGGATGAAGTCATAAAAAGGCCACGCCAGGTAAATAACCAAAGAGGGAAAAATAGCTCTTGGTCCTTGGATCACATAACATTCTAAAGGATTTTTTAAAGTAATTCCTGCCCCAGATGAAGACGCTGTGACTCCCACAGCACATGGGACTCGCTCTCCTGGTATGGAGGGACGTGTGTGATAGACACGCATTCCCCTTGGCTTGGGTTTTCATTCCAGTCCCCACCCGCCTCAGGAAACAACGCAGAGTGCAAACACACGGTTGGTTTATTTCCCACTTGTTTATTTGAGTAGAAATAGAAATTAAATTTCCCTGGAGGTTGTAACAACTCCCTTCTTGTTCTTTTTGCCTCAGCCCTGGACCCATCCAAGGACCCCTGCCTGAAGGTGAAGTGCAGCCCTCACAAAGTGTGTGTGACCCAGGACTACCAGGCTGCCCTGTGTGTCAGCCGCAAGCACCTGCTCCCCAGGTGAGGTGGGAAGGGAGGTGGCTGGAGGCCTGGGGGTGTTCTGCAGCTGGCAGATCGGCGCAGGCCCAGTCTCTGACTGGGGACACGGGGAGGGGAGAGCATGGCATTCGTGTCGCCATTTTGTACGGCGTTTGGTACCTGTACTTCTGCTGTGGTATGAATCTCATTTCTCAAACACAGGTTTACAAAGAATGGCAACCTTTATTTCCTTTAAATCTACTTCATTTAGACTCTGAGCCCTCATCTGAGCAGATGAGTGGAAAATCCCTTCTTAGTCATTCTTGGGACCTTTCCTCCTCCCAGAGCGATGTCAGGATCCAGGAAACCTACAGCTAAGAAAGCAGGGTCCAAAGCTTTAGTCTCCTGGTTGCACCGACAGCCTCGCTGTGATGATTCTTTGAGGTCCCTTGGGGTCTGAGGGTTCTCTGCTTCTGTGCCGCTGTGGGCTGTGGCATCTTTGCCAGCCCTGGTTTTCGGGTCCCGCCTGCTCAGGACCATCACACCACCATTCCACCTGGGAACATGTCTTGCTGTTTCCTCAGGGCACAATACCCTATACCCCCTTTTCCCCAGCCCAGAGGGAAGTGTCCCCCTCTTCCCCAGGGTCCTTCGATCCCTTGCCTCTTACCCTGCCCCAACCCCATGCCCAGCGTTACCCATCCAGTGGGTTTAGGCTTTTACAAATGATGGCAAGAGCTTTGGAGTTCAGGCTGCTTCTGCTTTAGTCCTGCAAAAATACTCCAAGCATGAAAACAGACGTGCACACACAGGCAGACAGGCTGTCTTTACGAAGGGAGCTGGGCAGGATGGGGGTGGGAGAAAGGCGATTTCAGTGCGTGTTCCGCCTTTCCCCCGTGCTGCCTGTGCGATCAAAGCTTGGGAGTTGCACATGCCCAGTTCTGCATTTGGCAACTTGCCGTGCCATTCCCCTGCACCACACCTTGACCTTAGGCAGGTAAAGCAGCCTTTCTGAAACTCGATTTCCGCTGAAATCTGCCTCCCTGGAACATTTGCTTTATTAGCTCCATTTTGACCTCCCAGGACCCTGCAGAATAGGTCCTGGCCCGTCCCTTAGTTCTTGACGTCTAAGCAGTGCTGGTCCCCTTGGCTTCTCTTGGGCCATGTCTTAATTTCCCTCAGTCTCCCAAGTGGTTTCCTCTGAATGTGCCACCCTCTGAATCATAGTCTGACAGATAAACTGAGCTCCCAGCATGGGGTGACAGTTCAGAGCGCCCCCCCCAGCCCCCGGCCCCCGCCGACCTGACTTCCTTAAGCATGGCCCTGGCAGCAATAGACCAAGCCTTCAGGGTCGTCTTGCTGTGGATCACTGTCCATGTCATTTTTAAAATAATCAGCCTCCGTCTCTGTAAGACCAAGATGCAAGTCTTCTAATATGCTTTGCTCTTCCCTGGACTGAAGTGTTGTTCCTGGTAGTAAAGCTAGATCCCGTTCCTGGAACCCTCAGCATCGTGCTTGGCACCCGCATCCTTGAATTCTTCCAGCCATTTTGTAAAGTTGGTATTTATTTTGTCTCCACTTTACAAATGAGGGAACTGAGGCAGAGAGAGGCATCAGTAATTTGCTCCTGTATCGAGTAAGCTGCAACCATGGTGCAAACGCAGGACTGTCTGGCTCCAAAGCTTATGTTCTTCACCCCTGCGTTATGTTGACCTCTTCCCTCTGTTCCTGTCTACTCATTTATTCATTGTCATCCAACACGAAGGCATTAAATACCATGCGCCAGGCTTGCGTTAGGAGCTAACGCTACAGAGTTAAACAGGGGACCCTATTCCTACCCTCAAGGAAAACCAAGTTCACCGGAAAGCGGGCTGTAAAAAAACATATTTTGTTTGTTTGTTTTGAAGTTTCTTTAAAGGTATACGTCCTCTGACAGAACTAGCCTAGATTCTCCTGCCACCAGCGATTTCTTCTTCCTTCTCTGACAGAGAGAAGATGCGGCTTCTTGTGTTGCAGACACCCGGTACCCTTCGGGCCGGTGCTCTGTGTCATTCGGCTGCCTGGTTTTGTGTGTGTGTAAGATGGAGAGTGCATTGTTTCCTCCTGGAATTTCTGGACATGCCGACAAAAGATTTTTAGTTTTAAACTCAAATATGTTTGAGACGGAGGCCGCAACATCATTGATATTCAGGCATATCCAGGTGTGAATGCGGTTTTTCTGGGCATGCCACGTTTCTGTGTTGGAAGCACTAACACTTTTTTGCTTATGTTGAAAATGTAATCCTCATCTCCTACATCTCCTGGTGACCACAAAATTGTAGTGGCGAAGAGCAGGGATTTGGAAATGCAACCAGTCTGGGTTGACTGTTTCCTATCTCCAAGGGGACCTTGCCGAGTTACTTTATCTTCCTGGCTTGCGCTTCCCCATACGTTACATAGGTTTAATGACAGCGCTTGTCCCATTCCTCTTTTCCATGCACTACAGTACATCCTCTAGTAATTCTCACACACAGGGTTTATGGGTAGTACCTTTTATGAATCCTTGCATAGGGTATTTTTTGTGAATGTTTGGGTGAGAGTTCAGTAACATGATGGTGTGTAAAGTTGCACGGTCTAGTATTAAATGTGATAGTTGTTCTTACAATTACTAAAACAATTTTGATGATAGTAGTTTTATCTGCATCATTCTGGAAGGTCAGCCAGAAATCCCCAAAGTCGCATGCTCCAGAGTGAAAGTCACTCCCCACAGGTGCCGTGGCCCCTCCCGTCTGACTGTGCCCGCCTTTTCAGTTCCTGCGGGAGGAAGCCTCTGAGGTTTAGCGTGAGGGTTGCAGGGCCATTTCTGCTGCCTGCTTTGTGATCCACGGGGTATCAGGAATAAGAAGATGACTGTATTTCTGATAACAGGTCCCATTCATTCATTGGAAAAACGGCCCAATGAGGAGGCTCACTCTCTTACCAGGGTCTGGGAGGAGGCCCGGCCCCGGGAGGCCCTGCAGTGTGTCTGCTGTGCTTGTGGACCCAGCCTTCCTCCCCTCCCTCTTGAGGCTGAACGCCTCAGCCCACGGTATCAGCCGAGCGCACACATCTTGCACGGGCCTTGGACACCTTCCCAGATGAAACATCTGTCCTTCCACATATACTTCAGGGGTTCCCCCCCTGACCAGGGAGACCATGTTGACAACTCTATTTATTCATCAGTCAGGAAGTAATCTTCCTCTCTGTGCAACATCTGTAAGCGGTGCCACCAGCCAAGCTGGCCTCTGCCGCAGCTCGAGAGGCAAGTCCCGCCCGCCAGACAGCAGCAGCACGCACAGACGGGAGGCAGCACGCTAGCCTTGGGCGATCACCAGGCTCCAGGCTTACGCTGTCTTTGCAAGCAGATCAAGACAGAAGGACAGTGAGCACATCAGCGGAAGAATTTCATTAGCTTTCGCTGCCCGCGAAGATCGAGTGGAGGCAGAGGCTGTTTGACACATTCGTCTGTGCCCGCGGCGTGTCAGGGCTGGCAGTTTCAGTGGGGGCTGAGCAGGGCGACCGGCCCTCCCTGCTGGGATTCTTCTCGATTAGGATGCTGTTAGTGTTTGGTTTCATCTGGAACCTTCAGCTAAACTCCCATTCTCTTTGGAGAATTCTTTTTGGAAATTCACCTCTTCCTGCTCTTAAGCAATATTGAGTGGGGCTGAGAGGGGGCAGGTGCTTGGTATAGTTTCACCTTTCAGGGTCTCCAAAGGGCCATCTGTGCACCGCAGAGCAGTG
>RJWJ010024678.1:0-24661 GCA_004363605.1 Indri indri | reverse complement strand
TCTGTTGCCATAGTACCCAAAGTTTACCCCTGCCTTAGCTCTTATTAGAGTTCTATTGTCCATGTTGTCTCCCATACAGCTATCCCACAATACCATCAGTCCCTAAGAGCAGAAACTGTAGCTTTTATGTCTAGGACCTTAGCACCAAGCATAGTTGCCTACTCTATAGTAGATATCCAAGCATCGAATGAATGAATAGATGAATAAATAGATGCATAAATGAATGAATTCATTTACTGTTACAGTTACTCAATACGGATGACTTTTTTTTTCTTTTCCTTTTTTGGTAGAATTATTTTCTTTATTTTATTTTATTTTATTTTTTATTTTTTGTTATAGAATTTTATAGGGGTATGAATGCTTTGGTCACATAAATTGCCTTTGCACCTCCCCAGTCAGAGCTATAAGCATGCCCATCCCCCAGACAGCGTGCACTACACCAATTAGTTGTGAATGTACACATCCCCACACCACCTGCCTGATCCCTGATGAATGTTATTTCCATACATGTATATAAGTGTTGATCAATTAGTACCAATTTAATGGTGAATACATGAGGTGTTTGTTTTTCCATTCTTGTGATACTTCACTTAGAAGAATGGGCTCCAGCTCCATCCAGGATAGTTCAAGAAGTATTAGTTTCCCATTTTTTATGACTGAGTAGTACTCCATGGTACATGTATACAATATTTTATTAATCTACTCATGTATTGATGGCATTTGGGTTGTTTCAACATCTTTGCAATTGTGAATTGTGCTGCTATGAACATTCAAGTATAGATGTCTGTGTTATGGAATGTCTTTTTTTCCCTTTGGGTAGATATCCAGGAGCAGGATTGCTGGATCAAATGGTAGTTCTACTTTTAGTTCCTTGAGGTATAGCCATACTACGTTCCATAGAGGTTTTACTAGTTTGCAGTCCCACCAGCAGTGTATGAGGGTTCCTATCTCTCCATGTCGATGCCAACATTTGGTTTTTTGGGACTTTTTGATAAAAACTATTCTCACAGGAGTTAAGAGATATGTCATTGTGGTTTTGATTTGCATTTCCCTGATGATTAGAGATGTTGAGCATTTTTTCATATGTTTGTTGGACATTAGTATGTATTTCTTTTGAAAAGTTTCTCTTCATGTCCTTACCCACTTTTTAATGGGGTTGTTTGTGTTTTTCTTGCTGATTTTCCTGAGTTCTGTATAGATTCTAGCTGTCAGTGGTTTGTTGGATGTATAGCATGCAAATATTTTCTACCATTCTATAGGTTCTCTATTCACTCTAATGATTGTTTCATATGGAACCAGAGAAGAACCCATATAGCAAAAGCAACCTTAAGCAAAAAGAAAAAATTGAGAAGTATCAATTTACCAGACTTCAAGGTATACTACAAGGTTATAGTAAAACAGCATGGTACTGGCACAAAACCAGAGACATAGACCTGTGGATCAGAACAGAGAACCCAGATATAAAACCATCATCATATTGCTATCTGATCTTTGACAAAGTAGACAAACACATACACTGGGGTAAAGAATCCCTATTGGGTAAATGGTGCTGGGAAAATTAGATAGCCACATGTAGAAGACTGAAACAGGATCCGCAACTTCCACCTCACAAAAATCAACTCGTGATGGATAACAGACTTAAACCTAAGGCATGAAGCTGTAAGAATTCTAGAAGAAAATGTTGGACAAGCTCTTATAGACATCAGCCTAGGCAAAGAATTTATGAAGAAGACCCCAAAAGCAATCATAGCAGCAATAAAAAATGAATAAATGGAACCTGATTGAATTCAAAAGCTTCTGCACAGGCAGGGCTGACTTTCTTCATTCAGCATACAGGCTGACGTCATACACATTGGGAGGTAATAAGCAAAAGCAAAAGCTTGATTCCATACTATTTTATTATCTGTTGCCACAACTTAAAAGATGAACTTTGTAACAGACTTTTGTGCACTCTGTAAGGATATAAGCAATTTATAAATGATTTGTAATGTGTACGATAGGCTAATTTTCTAATGTTTAGGGTATATATTTTCTTGCATAAAAACTATTTGGGACAAATATATTTCTCAAGGTAATGTAATGTTCCTGTCTAGTCTATCGTGCCTAATTTAAAAAGTGAAAGATGGTGTGGAACTTTCTGGCAAGAAGTTGAGTTATAATGCACATTAATGAAGGCAAAGTGCATGACATATCAATTTAGGTTTCATTGGATCAAAACATCACTTTCATAAACATGCCGTGTCCTCATTCTACTGCTCCTTGTCCTTATGTTCTCAATACTGAGTTCTGAAATGGGGCATTCTTTCTGTGCTGATGTTGGCAAATAATGTTCATTGCTATCAGTATACTTCTATTTAGAAGGAGCAGGATGGCATTTCACCGCTTTTCCTTAAAGAGTCATAAAACTGCAAATGATCTCCGGATGTCAATGCATTAGATATTGACACCATGAGAGAAATCACCGCCTCAGACTCCCACAGGCCCTTTTCCTTTGAAAATATGGAGATCATCAGTGATGAGAACAGAAAAGAATAAAATGAAATTCAAAAGTGTCTTTGAGTGTTTTAAGTCCTTTTTTTGACAGATTAAGCACTCCTTTTGATTTTGTGGTGTGGATTAATAGCCATAGGAGATACGTTTTAAAAAAATCCTCAATACATTTTTATTTGATTCTCAAATTAACATAACACATTGCTTTTTATCTATCTTTGTTTCAAGTAACACCAGAACTTAAAGGATTTTTTTCTCTGTGTGTTACTTCGCTCTATCAGCATCAGCTTGGAAGTACCCACTATGGAGGCTGGCGTACTGAGTAGTATAAAGCACTACAGTGCTAGATATTGCCTCTGGCACAAAATGTACAGTACTAATAAAACCTCATTTATCCTACTATTGCCCATGGAAAACCCGCAAGTGCTAAGCAGAATTCATTTTGTCTGCACTAGCTCACTAATCCTTCTGCATTAGTGCTTTCCAAGGTGTTCATTGTTGGCAATTGTCTTCTGAGCAGGAGGCCCTTCAAGTTCTAGGTGCCAAGGAGTTATAGTGGTATGAAATTATTAAATCATTGAATTTCCTATGTGAATAAATGCCTGGATAAATAAATCATTTTGCTTATGCAGATTTGGTTCATCAGATATTCTTGGGAAGTCTGTCATCATTAAAGATGTAGAAGCAACTTTGCCAAGCATGCAATGCTTTGTTTGTCTTCTTGGCAAATTCAGCATCATAATAAAAGTTTTAACTTCATGGAAATTTATTAAAGTAAAATAGAGACAAGGTAAGCAGGTTTAAGTGCTATTGGAAGTTACCCTTTGCCACTTTCTACTATAGATTTGGATCAGTGATTTGGTTTGGTTTTTTTTTTCCACATTTTTAAATCTTAGAAACATTTATTCAACTGAAATATTTGGAAGAAGTCCAACACGTAAAGTGCACACCAGGGGATTTTGTCTGCTTGAAATTCATGTGAGCAGCCTGGAGCTCTGCCTACTTGGTCCTCCTTCTTGTCTTTCATCTCCTGCTTCCAACACACCCACATCAACCTCTGAGTACTCCATAGATTACAGTTTATGAAACATTGCCCTGGATTATAACTGCCTGAGGAAAAATTGACTTGTACAATAGTGCCAAAAACACCTTGCAGTGACCAAGGCAGCAATAACAAATTTATTTAGTTGTTCATTTATTTAGTTCAGTTCACAGATATGCATATTTGTATGCCAGGAATAAACCTAATTCCTCCCTTCGAGATGAATAAAACAAAAGCTATAATGTCAATACAGTAAGTGCCTGTAGGTCTTTGCCATTTATATTGATGACACTGGTCTTTTCCTAGTCTAGGATTCTGGAGCCTGGGCTGTGTCATTGGTTGAGTTTCTGGCCAAAGAGGGAAATTAGAAAGACAGAATTCAAAGATCAAACTAGTGTAACTGGCTTTATGAATAAATTTCAATGACCTCTATGTGTACACACACACACACACACACACACACACACACACATATGTATATATATATATTTAATAATTCTCTCCCTCTCATGTTTTAGATTCTCTGGCAAAGAGCCCTTAATGACCAGAATCCTGTAACTTTTAACTAACTACTTTACTTTTTTGAGTTGTTCCCCAGAAATGGTGTAATTTCTGCAGGACAAAAGAGCTGAAGACCCAAAGGCCCCTGGGCAGACTTCCTGAAGCCAAGATTCACCATCCCTCAGTAATCTGCCCCAGGTCTGTAGACCCTTGTTAATTTTCCCTCATTAATTTTATTGCAGCCTGCCCCAATGCAGGTAGCCTCTCTTTAAAAGGCCCCTAATCTCCATTAATCAGGGAGACAGATTTGAGGGTGCTTCTCCCAATCTCTCCACAGACTTCCTTCTACATTAAATTTTTCTTGCTTTCTTGGCATTTCTCTTTGTCTCTGTGTGGTGAGGAACTGGACCTAGGCTGAAACCTCCTTGTGGTTTCACGAGGAATGTATGTAAGAGAAAGTCTGAGACGCCTCAGTAGAGAAGAGGCTATCAATATAAGGCTACAGGACAAAAAGTGGAAACAAGGCATGAAATATCCAGGTTCAGAAGAGAATTGAGAGGGCTTTTCCAAAGGGAGCTTTTCTGAAGTCTTCAGCAAGCAGGGTCTATGATGAGGAATGAACCTTAATAGATGTAGATACCTAGGATACTATGGAACACTCAATACATATTTACTTTGTGAGTAAATAAGACATTAGCTATCAGATGTATTTTACAAAGTACTGAGGGAAAATAAGAGGAAACACAAAGAGAAGGGCAATGACTAGTTTAGGGAAGTATTTGCAGCACCTGAAATTACATTGAAGTGTGTCATGTAGACAGCATGTACTCAAACATGGATAAACAAGCAAAATACTTGAGTATTATTGAAATTCAAAGCAAGAAAGATAGGAAAGCAAAGACACAAAGTTATATATTTGGGCAGTAGCCCAATCATGAAAGATATTCCCTGCCAAATAATCAAATTAGTTTGTTCTATAGCCAATGGAGAGCCATTGAAAAATATTGTGCTGGGGATTAGCACAATCGGATTTGTATGTTAGGAAAATACAACAAAGCAAGGAAAGACTAAAGACACATGGATAGAGTGAGTCTTACTGTCAAAGAGAGATTTTCTAAATTGTTTTAACCAGAAGAATTCTATGATTAGAAATATTACAAATTACTAATAGAGTAATAGAATTCTTCATAGACATCTTGGTAAGACGTTAGTCAGATAATTATGTTTAATTCATATTTCCTGTTGAATGCTCAAAAGAGCAGAGCAAAACTTGCAGCTGTTAAATCAACAAAGGGTGATGAAGATACACATATCACTCTTCTGGCCCCAGAATGAAATCCCAGGATGTAATTCCAGTAAAACGCAATTCACTCCTAAAGGCAAAGCAAATTAGTTCAACAGGGAAAGGGAATTTTCACCGCCCCCTACGTGTGATATAGGGCAAGTTATTAAGCCTTACTTTCTTTGCTGTAAAATAAGGTTAATACTAATATCTACTTCTCAAGGTTATTATAAAGATAAAATGAACAAGTATTGGTAAAGCTTTAGAATTGTCATTAGAACACAGTAAGCCTTTGTAATGATCAGTTATTATTGTCATTGCTTTATGCACATTCATGGGCAACCATTTGCATAAATGTGTTTATTCATCTGTAAAAAGAAAAATGATACCTACCTCATAGAGTTGTTCTAAGTAGTTAATTAAGCCATGTGTGTGACCTTCTTTGCCGATATCCAGAATGTACCAAGTTATGAATAATTTGTAGGATTAGTAGTAGTAGTAATTACAGTGGCAGCTGTAGTGGTGGAATTATAGTTAAGCAATGGGGCATAATCAAAGCTACTGGCAGATGAGCGTTAAATTCTGATATAAAGTTGATAATAAGAAACTGCAAAAAAAGCCACTCAGTGGACCAAAATTTTTTATGCGCTCTTTTTGGTAAGAGTAAGGCTATTCTAACTTTCAAGTAAATAAGAGGAAATGAAAAACATCATAAGGCCTTTTAAGATTTGTTAATGCAACTTAAAGAAAATGTTGTACGCAGATGCAGAGAATAAACTTTTTAGATTTTTTATAAGAAATGGGCTAATTTTTAAAAATCATCTGCATCACATTATTAATATAAGTCAAGGAAATATGGACTCTGAAAAGAAAAAGAAAAAATATTGAAATGACATAAAATATAAGGTAGCTGAGATGCAGCTAGGCATGAAGAAAAAGCTACATTCCATGATGAAAGATCACAAAGAAATTAAACAAGCAGAATTTAAAATCTGACTTAAGCATAGTGAGAGCATATGAGTGCAGAAATTGAAATAGTAAAACACACAGTTAAGGTGTTTTTTTAAAAAGTGTAGTGGAAATGAACAATAAGATAAAACAATGGAATAGTGACAGATGTAAAAACTCAAAAAAAATGGCATTTAAATCAATATTTGGCTAGGCTAAAGAATAGGTAAAATAATGGTATAGAAGCAATCAATAAACATTGGCTCAAATACTTGGGTAAATGTTTAAAATAATCCTCTTTGACTACCTTCAACATTCACACACTTACAAAGTATGTTACACTTGTAGAGAAGATCTAAGTGCTGATCCTTATGGACTTCAGCCTGCAGCATAGGCTACAGATATTTGGTGCTTTTACTAAAAAACTGCCTGGCATACTTTCTGTTACATCGTTCCTTTCTTGCAACCATCTTCAAGACATCATTTTGTCATAATACTTTATACACTGGACACAGCACTTATTGAATTTTCATTGTACATATAAATCACATGGAAGGTCTTGTCAAAATGTACATTGTGATATAGTAAGTTTGAGGTGAAGTCTAAAATTTTTGAAGCTTCTTATGTGATAGAGATGATGCTAGCTCAAGAACCACATTTATAATAGAAAGATACTGAAGTAACTACCCAAATGATTATGAATCAGGGTTGCATATTAGAATTACCTGGGGAATTTTTAAGACCTTCTATGTATAAGCCCTATCCCAGCCTAATTAAATTAAAATTTCTTTGGCTGGAACTCTGGTATTAGTACTGAAAGAAATTGCACAGGCTATTTAAAAAAAAAAAACACAGGCTATTCTTTAATTCATACTTTTTGAAATTCATTTAGTGCCTATTTTCTCTCTGTCAGGGATTTTGGAGGTATAGAGAAACTGCCCTCAGAAAACTTGGAGTTTAGCAAATTAAGCATGTATTTGTCATATTGCCTCATATTCAGACTAAGATTTTAGATTTCTTCTTTGTGCAGGTTCTAGCAGCATAACCATATTTTTAAGACAAAAAAATAGATAACTAGCAAAGACGACATCCTTAAAATAAGGACAATCAAATGAGCCAACTGTCAAATTATGTAAATTTGAAAATCTAACAACCTTGGTAAAGGTCTTTTAATTGGGTAACTGATGTAGGAAATCAATGAACTGTCATTTAAATGTCATTTTCCATAGCCAGATTTAAAGAAACAAAAATAGTAGTTTAAAAGACTCAAGATAGAAAAAAAAGTCAATAAATTCAATAAACTGCAACATATTTTTACGTACAAAAAGTATATATATTTTTAATATACCACACATAAACACGATTTCCTTTGCCAAAAGAAAATTTTATTTTCTGCACTATTAATAGCATAGGAAAATTTGATAATACTTTGAACAACATTTTGTGATATTATTGATAATTCCTGGTGATACATAAAATATTAGTCATCTTTATCCCTAGATGTTGAATTTATGCGTAACAGTTCCTTTTTTACCCTTTTTTATATTCCCCCAATTTTCTATGGCCTCTGTCTATTAATAATTAAGACATTGTTAAACTAATATACTTAATAGCATCCTATTTTATTATAAAGTATGTAGGAGCAGTAATAGAATTATTTTCCCCAACTATGTGTAGCTTCCATTTTGTAGGATTCAACTCTCCTGCCATTGTTTCATGACTTAGTTGCTTCACTGATTGTGGGTTTGGAAGAGTGACATGTTTTGGCTGTGTGGTGATGTGTTGTCATTTGGGTGAAGTTTAAAATGTGATGGCATCATTTAGCTAGCTAGTGTTCTCTCATTCTTGCCCTATGCATAAAATAAGGGAATGTTCAAGAGACATGCTGCTTTTTTTGGTCTTGACCCCAGAATGAGAAGATACAAGGACCAAATGCCACTCCGTCTTCCTTCATCCAGCTGAGCTGGGCAGATGAACTGACTCACAATGACTCATTGCCTTCACTTAACATGAGTAGGAAGTAGATCTTTGTTGTTTATGCCACTGAGATATTGTGGTTGTTTATTCCCAAGTAAGAACTAATAGGAAGGAAAGTATGAATCAACATAAGGAAAAATCACACTAATAAAACAGATTATCAAGGGAGAGAGAGGCAAGACGGCAGATGAGAAACACCTCCAGCTGGAGTGTCTCTGCCAGAAGGAAAGATTTTAGATGAAAGTGAAAAAAAAAAAAAAATAACAAATAGGCAGACAAATATAGATCGGTTGAGGGTCGCAAAGAAGGGTGCCTGAACCTACAGAAGACTCCACAGAAAGAGGTTGCAGAGCAAAACTGAAAGGATAAAGGCATCATCAGGGTCTAAACTCTGAGAGGCTTGGAGATCAGTGACAAGGGTAGGTGAAGTGGTTAAATTTTCCCTCCCTTACATCTCTGACTGCTGGTGGGCTCCAGAACTGCTGGAGAGACCTGCCAACACCACCCCAGAGATGGCTGCCACCAGTCATCAACGAACCTCTGTGGACAGGCCAGCAGGCTCCCAGCTTCCTTGGGGCATCTCCAGCACCTCAGACCAGAGCCCCCCCGCCCCCCGCCAAGCCATCAACAGGCACCATATTGCTTCATTCTCCCTTTCCCCTTCCCTACTCACAGCTGCCGAGAGAGAGACACTTTAGTCACCACCTAGCAGCATCTGTGGGGAATGGGATCTTTCCTTTTGGGGCCCTAGAGTGGACTGAGGGGTACTCAGACTGTGAGCTCTCTACCCGCCAGCCATCCCAGGTGCTGCTTGCCTGGTGACTCCAGCAGAGCAGGGCAAATCCTGAGGCAGAGAGACATTGATTCAACTTGGGTACTCCATGGGTGACTTGAGACCAGCATTCTTCTCCCTTGTAGGGTCAGGGATTGATTTCCAGGGCCCAGGGGACAGGTCTGTAGGCTAGATCCCATACACCCTGGTCTCCATCGCATTGCCTGGGGGCACAAAAGGGATGTTTGTGAACTAGTCCACTGAGGTATGTGAGCCTTCAGGGGCAGATCGGATTGGGTCCTAGCTGCAGTGTGCTCGAGGGGAAGCCCTCCTCCCATGGGGGGCCTTGCTCCCAGCTCAGGCCATGATCCTGGGCAGGGAACCTCCCGGCTTCCATCACAGTCAGGGGAGATCTGCTGGCTTGAGGTCTTGCCTACTAGCTGAGGCCTGGAAGAAACTGAGGAATAGGAGAGGGTGGAAAGCAATGGGGCTTGCTCCAGACTGCAGGTTTCAGATATCCCCACTTCCACATGTAGAGTTTTTGGCGGAGTGGGGCCATTTCAGCTCCTCCCTGGCAGCTTTGCCCAGAAGTAGAGAACAGACCTTTGACCCCTGCTAACAGCATTTGTGGAGCTTGAGAGCAGGTTCACCCAACCCAGCTCCACCCAGCCTCAATCCCCCTGCTGCCCCTTCTGAGGTGAAGAATAAGGACACACCAAGAAGTCCCAGGGCCCCATTCACCACCTGAGACACTAGAGTGCCTCTCCAGAGGAACAAGGACTGGTTACAGGACCCAAAAACAATATTGTGGCTTGCCCCTCCCAGCAAGTGCTATCTACTGACAGGGAGGTCAATTTGCATGCACTTTTACTGCATTTACTGACTCATCATACAGGGTGTGGTCAAATCTCACCCGCAAGCACCACCTACTGGATCAGAAACTACACTGGGGCTGTCATTATCTAAATGAAAATCCAAAGGTAAGAAGCAACAGCAGATCCAGATGGGAAGGAATCAGTGAAAGAACTCTGGAAGTATGAAGAAACAAGCTGAAATGACACCCCCAGAGGGGAACATCAGGTCTCTAGCAATGAATATCAACCAAATTCAGAATGCTAAAATGACAGAAGAAGGATTCCAAACACAGATTGTAAGAAAACTCAATGATATATAAGAGAAAATGGTTGATTCCCTATCTTTGCTAGTGCGAATACTTCTTCAGTAAACATGACGATGCAGATATCCCTTTGAAATACTGATTTTCTTTCCTTTGGCTAAATACACAGCAGTAGAGTTGCTGGATTGTATGGTAGTTATATTTTTAGTTTTTTGAGACACCTCCATACTATTTTCCACAATGGCAATATTAATTTGCATTTCCATCAACTGTGTGTAAGTGTTCATTTTTCTGACTCCTTGCAGCATTTCTATATTTTATTGTTTTAGCAATAGCCATTCTAACTAGGGTGAGTTGATATCTTGTTGTGGTTTTGATTTGAATTTCCCTAATGATTGACGATGTTGATCATTTTTCATACACGTCTTAGCCATTAGTTTGTCTTCTTTTGAGAAATGTCTGTTCAGATCCTTTGCCCACATTTTAATGGGGTTATTCAATTTTTTGCCATTGAGTTGTTTGAATTCCTTGTATATCCTGGATATTAACACTTTGTCAGATGAACAGTCCGCAAATATTTTCTCCCACTCTACAGCTTATCTCTTTACTCTGTTGATTATTTCCTTTGTTATGCAGAAGCTTTTTAGTTTCATATAGTCTCATTACCTTAAAGAGATTATTATTAGCAATCCCCAAATCTTTATTACATTTTCCAGTAGTATACAAAACAGTAAAATGCAGGTATCATCCTAAAATCAAAAACTTATGTGTATTTTTAGACATTACATTTGGAGTAGAGAGTTTGTCTGGATGAGTAAAGGAACAATTCAGGACCAGATTTAGAATCATGAGAATAAGTGTCTCTGAGGTGATGCCAAGGGACTCTGGTGATTGCAGCTATTCATTCAGAGAGCAGGATAACTAAGGAATATTTTCACTTGTTTATTGCCATGTTCAATAGCAGGAGATTGCCCTTTGGAAACCAAGAGATCACTAGAGAATTAGAACAAAAGATAGTACAAAGAATGGGAGAGAATGTGTAAATGAAAATAATATTAAGAAATGACCTAAATGCATGTGTGGGAAGGAAAGGAATGAAGTCAATATGAGAAGATGGAGACCTATGGAAATACATGACTAATAGGTGGTTTAATTTTTTTCTGGCCATTGTTTTTATTCTTTAAATTTTGGATGCTTGATATTTAACTGCATGTGCCAAATCCAAGTTGTGATATTCTATTACAGAATTACATCTTCAATACTAAGACCATTAAATAGTTATCATCACTTTACCTACAAATAAATCATTAGACACTAGGAATTCTTATTAAATTAGGCCAAGTGGTCACCAGCTAGTGAAAACACATTTATTTGAAGTTAAATATTGCATGGCACATTACAAATAGTTGATGCTTCATAACTGGTCCATTTACAGTCTATGGCACAAATTTTAAAGTCAAGTAAATGGTGTTTTCAGCAGTAGTTCATGTGTTATGACTTGTCAGGGTTGTAAATAATTTGTGGAGCATTTATGTATGTCTAGATTCCGTGTACCTCTTGCTTAAAAATCTATTTATTAATTCTTATAAATAATTGATGGTCATATCTTAAAATGAATCATTCCTAAAATTGCTTAACTGTCTGGAATTTTTCTTTAGTAATCTTGTCCCTCATTTTCTTTTCATATCTCAATCAGGTATAAATAGAAGAACCTTGCATGCATTTTTTTCTTCTCATTCCCCAACCTAAATGTCTATGTCATTATTCACCTTTATAGTAGGAAGCTATGAATTCATGTCATCAATTCTCTTTCTGGCACCTTCAATGAGTAACTGATTTTCTTCACAACCCCCCACCCATCACAGCTTTACAGCTAGCATCTCTCTCTCTCTCTCTCTCTCTTTCTCTGCCTTCTTTCTTTTTAAATTTCTTACTTCTTCAATAGTCTGTCCATTATTCTTAATCTCTTAATATCAGGGATCTGAATGGCTAATTTGATCACATTAATAAGATAGATTTGTATCACAGTAACTCTGAATATGCTGTCAATTATCATGGAAGCCTTATAATAGAGAAGAAAAGTGAAATGTAAGAAAGAGGTTAAGGATGGAAAATGAAAGAAAAAAGCAAAATGCCTTGGATGCAGAGAGAAAGGAATGCTTGTACAGTGTTGGTGGGACTGCAAGTTTGTAAACCTCTATGGAAAACAGTATGGAGATTCCTCAAAGAACTAAAAGTAGGCCCACCATTTGATCCAGCAATCCTATTCTTTGGTATTTACCCAAAGGGAAAGAAGTAATTTTATCAAAAAGACACCTGCACTCAAATGTTTATTGCAGCACAATTTACAATTGCAAAGATATGGAATCAAGTCAAGTTCCCATCAATTCATTAGTGGATTAAGAAAATATGATATATGTATACTATGGAACACTACTCAGCCATGCTTTTTGCAGCAATTTGGATGGAATTGGAAACCATTAATCTAAGGAGACCATTAATCTAAAAAATGGAAGAGCAAACACCATATGTACTGGCTATTAAATTGAAAGAAACCGATGAGCACACATGTGCACAGAGGGAAGTAAAATTCAAGGGAAATCAAGCAGGGGGTGGGGGAGGAGGGGAGGAGGGGATGGGTGAAAACCTATCTAATGGGTACAATGAACACCATAGGGGGGACAGGCATACTATATCCCTGACTCGAGCATAACAAAATCTATCCATGTAACCAAACCCATTTGTACCCTTGTAATATTTTGAAATAATAATAATTAAAAAAGGAAAATGCACGACAGAGCCTTAGAAAAATTGTGAAGGAGATGGTTTGTTTTAGGAATTTGTTTTGCCTCATTTTGCACTATTTTTCTTATTGAAGATCAAGTCTTTTCACGCTTTTCCCATCTAGTAGGAAATCCATTGGTGAAGTTATACATTTATTTTTATTCACTCTTGTATTCATATGTTCATTCAGCATTATTTATTATTTCATTATTCATCATTAGTTATTTACTCATTTATGTATATGTCGCCTTGTTTGAGAAGAAATGAAGTTTTACAATACACATGAAATACAAATTTAAATAAAATAAAACAAGTGGATGAGATAATGTGGACAAAAAAAAAAAATCTTGGTGGTGGGGGATAAAATGAAGCTGAATGAGCCATAGATCCTGACTTTTTTGATAAAGTGTAAAATTCATATTTCATAGCAGTGTTCATCCTTAGGAACACAGAGATGTCATTACTCTCATCTTCATTTGGGAAATCACATATTGCTAACCTCCATAGCTAATGTTACTTCATCCCTCTGAAAAAGTCCTCATGGAAATGATTTTTGCTGGACTCTTCTTTGGTACGTCATTATTATCTCTATGTGTATTCCAAATACACTAATACTCTAGATTTAATGGCTCAATATAGCAGAGAAGATTGTTCATAAATCAAGCCAGATTTCAAGGGAATTATCCTCATAAGCATCCCATGAATCAAATAAATAAGAAAACTTGCTGTCCACACTGAAGGTGGTCTTTGTCAGCAGAACATAAATAAATGCTTCTTTGTGTAGGTACATTTGGAATTTTTCCACAAATCACTTTTCCTGGGGTAGATCTATTTTGGGGGAGATGAATAATGATTGTGTGCGTGCAACCGAAGTGTGATCTACCTCCAAATTACATTTTGCATTATGCAGTATTTGAATTAGTTCTGTTTGAATGTAAAAGTTTCTACTGGGTGAGAGGTCAGACACAGGTAAAGTGGTTTACTAAATCAGAAGGGAATCACAAACGATGTGGTTAAGAAGTAAGAAAAGCAGTTCAAAGATTTATTGAGGAAAGTGTTTAGTTGATAAATGATAACATTTATTTGTAATTTGAGGATTTGACCCAAATGGCACTCATTAGCTGAGCTTCTGTGGAGCCAATTAGTTTTATAAATTTATTATTTGACCTGATGCTATTTGTAAAAGGATTTTATAGTACTGAAAATGAGATTTTTAAAAACAAATGTGAATTATTTCCTTAATTATGCTATTTTGCTTTCTCTATAAAATTATGGCTCATTTTCATACAGCAGGCTTATAGATGATAATCCTTGTAAAAAATTGTTGACATAATAAAAACTCATGCTTTGCACTTGAGGCAAATTTTTGTAAGCATACAGCATACTGATTTACTTACCCATAATTTTTTAAACATGTATCTTATCATCCACCCCCCACACTGATCTTAATAACAAGAGCTAAAATATTTATTGAGAATTTTCTACTTTCCAGATATTGTGCTAACTATTTGCATGAATTCTCTTTTTAATTTTCACAAATCAATAAAGTACATTCTATTACATTCTCCATTTTGGAAATGAGAAAGTTAAACTTAGCAATTATAAATGAGTTGTTTATGGACGTATACTAGTAAGGAGAGGTGCTGGAATAAATAGAGTTCAAGTAGAGACATTTTATTTATTCTTAATTACTCTTTCATTCTTCTTTTTGTTTTCAGTGCCATTTGAGATGCTATGATATTCTTTACTGTCGACATCAAAGTTGCTATTACTTTCCTTAATAAGAAAGTATTAGAAAACAGATAGTCTTAAATATCTGTCTTGGTTTTGTAGAAAATACTTTAAATATACTTGAGGAACATATACCTGTTTTAAATAGACATAAAATATAGTTTCTGTTTGTTTTTTTTAAAGGAGTCACAGGTGTATTATCTCTTATGAGCTGGCTCTACTCATTAAACATCAAGATTCCACCGTTAGTGTAGATGCATTATTATGGCACCATTTGATCCTATGAAGACTGAGTATAACAGCTTTATTTTATTTGATAACTGACAAAAATTTAATAATTTAGAAAGGCCTTTTTTATTAAAGAATGTCTAATGTTGGCTGAATAGACAATATCAATATATCCAAATGAAATATTCTGTCAACCATTGAGGTGTGGCCTTTGTAACCAAAATTACCATTTATATTTGGAATTGTTAGAAAAAGGTATCTATTATGTCAGTGTTGAACCTATTTTTATGAAAAATGAGTGGCAGAAGCCACTGGATTAAGGAAAGGTACCCAGATGGGATCTGAGTTCTTCCACCTTACTTCAGAAAGAATAACTCCACATTAATTTGTCTGCCTAATGAGTATTTACCAAACACTTCAGAATATTGGATGATGTTATTCACTTTCTTCAACATTATAAAATAATAATTTGCTACTTTTGCATGGTTCATGATCCCTGACACACATTCTATTTCAATAGCAATACTACATATACATTGAATCATTAACTATCAGTCCATTTGTAGAACCAAAACCAATACGTGACTGAGTGAAAAATCATTTACAACTTGTTAATGGTTGAAAGCTACTACAGTTGGTTAAGTAGGCCAACTAATCAATTCATTGGGCAATTGGATTATGAGCATGCTCACTTGCTCCCCAATAATGCTATACATGCTCACTATATGAGCACTCAAGGGTTCTGAGAGAATTATATTTAAAAGTAAAACCTTTGAAGTAATTATTTTATTTGTTAATATGAATCTGGAATGAAATTTAACTGTTTTACTACATTCAATGGAGTGAACTCCCTTAAGTTCACTGGTTAAGAAATGATGATCCAGATAGTGATGGTTTTATTTACTGTTATCTCTCATTGTTTATGTTTTTCCAATATTCAAGAGTTTATAAGGTAATTTAATATTTATTTTCATACTCAATTCCAACAACAATGAGGAAATTTAGAATTGCAAGGACTAAATACATTTCCCAAGAAAACTAGGCCCTCAGTGGCTAAAAATCTAAACCATGGCTGCACTATTTATTAATACAATAGTGTACATAGTATGTAGAAATAATTTTAAAACTACAGAGGTTATTTAGTAGTATTTTATAATACATAATCATCCACGAAGACATTGGCTAGAAATATCAGTGAAATGTTCAAGTTCATTAAAATCTACTTTTCTCTAACATCCCTCAATGCTCCCACCCATGGACATATTGTTCTATCTTTTTCTTCAAGTAAATGTATACTACATTAGTGTATTTTTTCACAATGACTACCTTCTTGGAACTTTCTTCAGTGTCTGCTTCCTAAACTAAACTACTAATTTAAATATACACACAAAAAATGAAGAGCTCACATGCTGCTATCTTGAAGCTTTTGTTTTTCACTTGCTTATGAGTGTAAATACGAATGTCTAAATTTATGATTGTCTGAAAAAGTGAGAGCTTTGGGCCTCACTTAAGTCCCACATGTAGAATCTGTGTTTGTGAATTATGTGCCTGTGCTGGTGGGTGGAAGTTGGAGAAAGTGATAGAATTTGGAGTTTAAGATATTATCCCTGCTCTGTGCTTCCAAAAGTTAAGTTGATTTGGAGCATGTAGGCAGGCACTCATACTAAAGGTAGAAGTAAAAGACAAGGCATCAGGAGTATGAGGGAAGTATGATAAGAACAAATAGACCCAACAGATATTTACAGACCATTCTACTCAAAAACCACTGAATATACACTTTTCTCATCAGCACATAGGACATTCTCCAAGATTGATTATACCTTACACCATAAAACAAGTCTCAGCAAATTCAAAAGTATTGAAATCATTCCATGTATCTTCTCAGGCCACAATTAATAAAACTAGAAATCAATTCCAGGAGAAATACTAAAATATTCACAAAGTCATGGAAATTGAAGAACCTGTTGCTGAATGATCCTTGGGTCAATAATGAAATTAAAATGGAAATCAAAAGATTCCTAGAACTGAATGACAAAGGGGACATAAGCTTTCAAAATTTATGGGATACAGAAAAACCAGTCATAAGGTGAAAGTTCTTATCCTCAAATGCCTAAATCAAGAAGACAGAAAGATCACAAGTTAACAATTTAAGGTCAAATCTCAAGGAATGAGAAAAAGAAAAGCAAACCAAACCCAAAGAATGCAGAAACAAGAAATAACAAAGTTCTGAGTGAAACTAAATGAAATGGAAATAAAAAAAAAAATACAAAGGATCAAGGAAACAAAAAGTTGGTACTTTGAAAAGATAAACAAAATCAATAGACCACTAACCAGATTAAACAGAAATAGAACAGAAAAGGCTCAAATAACTTCAATCAGAAATGAAAAAGGAAACATTACAACTGATACCATAGAAATACAAAATATCATCCATGAGTACTACAAAAACCTCTACACAAACAAACTAGAAAACCTAGAGGAAATGGGCAAATTCTTGGAAATACATAACTGCCAAAGACTGTATCAGTATGAAGTAGAAACCCTGAATATACCAATAATGAGCAGCTGGATTTAAGCAGTATTCTTTTAGATATAGATATAGATGTATTTTTTAGTTCAGAATATTATGGGGGCACAAATGTTTAGATGACACACATTGCCTTTGCCCCACCTAAGTCAGAGCTTCAAGCTTATCCATCCCTCAGACAGTGCACACCATACCCATTAGGTGTGTATATACCCATCCCCACCCTCCCCCTCCCATTGGCCTGACACCTGATGACTGTTGCTACCATATGTCCACTTAAGTGTTGATCAGTTAGTACCAATTTGATGATGAGCACCTGTGGCACTTGTTTTTCCATTCTTGTGAGACATCACTTAGTAGAATGTGCTCCAGCAACAACAGCAAAAAGCCATGGAGCAGACAGGTCATAGCTGAATTCTACCAGACCTACGGAGAAGAAATGGTGCCTAAACTACATAAAATATTCCATAACATAAAGAAGGAGGAAATCCTCCTTAACTCACCTTATGAAGCCAGTATCACCCTGATACTAAAGCCAGGGAAGGACTCAACAAAAAAAGAAAACTAAAGACCAATGTCCCTCATGAACACAGATGCAAAGATCCTCAATAAAATACCAGAAAACCAAATCCCACAGCACATCAAAAGGATAATCCATCGTAATCAATTGAATTTCATCCAAGGGGTGCAAAAATGATTTAACATATGCAAATCAATAAACGTGATTCACCACATTGGCAGAAGCAAAACAAAGACCATGTGATTATCTGAATAGATGCAGAAAAGTATTCAATAAAATTCAGCACCCTTTCATGATAAAAACCCTTAACAAACTAGACATAGAAAGAAAATACCTCATAATTATAAAAAGCCATATATGACAAATCCACTGCCAACATCATACTGAATGGAAAAAGAGTTGAAAGCATTCCCCCTAAGAACTGGAGCAAGAAAAGGGTTCTCACTGTTACCACTTCTATTCAACACAATATCGGAAGTCGTAGCCAGAGAAATCAGTCAAAAGAAGAAAATAAAAGGCAACCAAATCAAGAAAGAGGAGGTCAACTATCCCTGTTTGCTGATGATACAATTTTGTGTCTAGAAAACCCTAAATACTCCACCAAAAGACTCCTGGAATTGATAAATCAATTCAACAAAGTCTCAGGATATAAAGTCAATGTACACAAATCAGTAGCATTTCTATATACTAATAATAGTCAAGCAGAGATTCAAATCAAGGACTCAATATCATTCATAATAGCTACAAAGAAAATAAAATACCCAGGAATATACGTAACAAATGACAATAAAGACCTCTTTAAGGAAAACTACAAAACATTGATAAAAGAAATTGCAGATGACACAAACAAATGGAAAAATATGTCATGCTCACTGGTTGGTAGAACCAACATTATTAAAATGTCCATACTGTCCAAAGTGATTTACAGATTCAATGCAATCCCCATCTAAACAGCAACAGCATATTTCACAGATCTAGAAAAAATAATCCTAAACTTCATATGGAACCAAAAGAGCCCAAATAGCCAAAGCAATCTTAAACAAAAAGAACAAACTTTGAGGCATCACGTTACCTGACTTCAAACTATACTATGAGGCTATAGTAATGAAAACAGCATGATATTGGTATAAAAGTGAGAAAAAGACCAATGCAACAGAATAGAGAACCCAGAAATAAAATCATCTATCTATAATAAACTGATCTGTAACAGAGCAGACAACAATATACACTGGGTAAAGGAAGCCCTTTTTAATACAAGGTGCTGGGAAAATTGGGTAGCCACATGCAGAATAATGAAACAGGATCTATATATCTCACCATATGCAAAAATTTATTCAAGATGGATTAAAGTCTTAAACGTAAGTCATGAAACTATAAAAATTCTAGAAGAAAAAGTAGGGAAAGCTCTTTTAGACATGGGTCTAGGCAAAGAATTTGTGACTAAGACCCCATAGACAAATATAGCAACAACAAAATTAACTAAATGGGACTTAATTAAATTAAAGACCTTCTGCATGGCAAAAGAAATAATCAGCATAGTGAACAGACAACCTACAGAATGGGAGAAAATATTTGCATACTAAACATCCAACAAAAGGCTTATATTCAGAGTCCGTGAAGAACTCAAACCAATCAGAAAAAAAAAAAAACCTTCAAAAAGTGGGCAAAAGATATGAACAGATTTTTTTTGATAGAAGAGAGACAAATGGCCAAGACATGAAAATATGCTCAACATTACTGTTCATCACTGAAATGCAAATTAAAACCAAAATGAGATATTAACTTACCCCTATCAGAATAGCCATTATTAAAAAGTCCCAAAACAATAGATGCTGGCATTAATGCAGAGAGAAAGGAACGCTTATGCACTGTTGGTGGGACTGCAAATTAGTACAACCTCTATGGAAAACAATGTGGAATTTCTCAAGAAATAATTGTAGACCTACCATTCGATAGAACAAAGGAAATGAAGTCATTTTATCAAAAAGACACCTGCACTTGAATATTTATAAGTGCACGATTCTCACTTGCTAAGATGTGGAATCAACCTAAGTGCCCTTCAACTCATGAGTGGATAAAGAAAATGTGGTGTATGTCTATATCTATCTCTATCTATCTATCTGTACACACACACACACACACACACACACACACACACACACGCACACCATAAAGTACTACTCAGGCATAAAAAAGAATGAAATAATATCATTTGCAGCAACATGAATAGTCCTGGAGACTATTATCCTAAGTGAAGTATCTTAGGAATGGAAAACCAAACAACATATGTTCTCACTAATAAGTGGGAGCTAATTAGATGGGTACACACAGGCATAAAGAAATATAAAGGACATGAGAAACTAAGAAGCAGGGAGGGCAGGAAGGTGGTTGCAGGATAAAACTTACCTATCGTGTACAATGAACACTCTTCTAATGATGGGCACAACAGAAGCCCTGACTTAAGCATTAGGTGACATACCTTTGTAAGAAAAGCACTTGTACCCCCCTAATTAGTATTTTAAAATTTAAAAAATACCTATTTGGAGAATATATTTTGATCCTCTCATAAAAGTCCATTATTTTAAAAAATTAATTTTGTGTAGAGACAGGGTCTTGCTCTGTCACCCAGCCTGGAGTGCAGTGGTGTGATCATAGCTCATTGGAACCTTGAACTCCTAGGCTCAAGTTATTCTCCATCTTCAGCCACTGTAGTAGTTCATACTACAGGTGTGTGCCACCAAGCCTGGGTAATTTTTTATTATTCTTTGTAAGACAACATCTTGCTATTTTTCCTAGGCTGGTCCCCAAACTCCTGGCCTCAAATGATCCTGCCACCTGGACCTCTCAAAGTGCTGGGATTGCAGGAATGGGTCACCATGTGCCTGGCCTCCAGTGGTTCTTAAATTATTAGTATTAATAAAATAACTATGTTATTATCTACTAGCTTATACAGTCATTCACTTCTTTAACATATTCGTTTTATGCAGAGTGAATGCAGAGGAAGTCATCATTTTGCACAAATCCAGGGGGCCTCGACTCATTACAATTTAGTCTTGTTCTGGGGGTTACTATTTTCATAGAATGAAGTGATGATAAAGTTGTGGATTGTAGCCCCCTGGTGCAAGGCCCACTGTTCTAGGCACTGGAGATAGAGCAGTGAGCAAAACAGACAAAACTCCACTCTCTGGATTACAAGTTTTGAATGGACAGGCAGACAATGCATGAGTTAAGTAAATGAAATGCATAGTGTGTTAGAGTTACAAGTGCTAAGGAGAAATGTAAATTAGGAGAATATCCTGAGAGTTTAGGATCTGAGTGGAAAGATTTTAGAATATGGTGTGAAAGAGCTCAGTGAGAGGTATCATACAGGTAAAGCTGTGAACAAAGAGTCAGCTGCACTCTCTCATCCCAGAGTACTCTCAGTAGAGGGCAATAGGGCAAAGGGAAAGGTCCTAAGGTTAGAGTGTGTCCAGGGTGAAACATCCTAGAAACAGTGAAAAGGCAGTGTAATTGGAGAAAAAAGAGGCTGGAACAGAGTTACTAGAAACAAGCTTAGAGAGGTAAAGGGGAGAGAAGCAAGTAGGGCCTTGAACTTCGTCATCACTTGGGCTTATACTCAGAGTGCGAAGGAAGCATTCTGAGATATTTGAAGAGAAACATGAAAAGATCTGAGTTATGCTTTAACAGGGTAACTCTGGCTGTTGCACTGGAAATAGTCTTTAGGATGATAAGGGTAGAAAGAGAGAGAGCTGTCTGGGGGGTCCTGTAATAATGCAGGTCATAGACACCGAAGGCTCTCACCACGGTGGTAGCTGTGTAGGTGAAGAGCTGCAGCTCTCCCCGGGATATATGTTGAAGTTAGAATTCACATATGAATTAGATATTTAGTGTCAGAGAAAGAGCGGTGTTGATTAAGGACTGAACTGAGAAGTGGAGTTGCCACAAACTGAGAATGAGGAAGCCTAGAAGAATCAGATGAGCCAACTCCCAGCAACACGGGTTTGCACACCCTGAGTTTAAGATGCCTATGAGATGTCTGCATTGGGCACTGACAATAGTCACAGAGGTTTTTGTCTCTCTTTTTGTAGTGGTCACACTCTGCTTACTAAACTGATCATTGATGCTGTTAACATGTATTTGTTTTCTGAGAAATTTTGTATTCTACACAAACTTTTGAAACTTAGAATAGTCCTCGGCCAAAATTAAAATACTACTTGGCCAAAATTAGAATAGTATTTGGCCACTGCTGCTGCAGTGGGTCCTTAGAGCCCTCATAGAGAGGGCTCAGAGAGAAATAGAATCCTGAAAATAGTCAAAGCTTTTTATTTGTAAAACGTACAGCTTTATCTTCATTGTGGAAAATGAATAACTCTTTAATGTATTTTGAAAACAAAAATAAGCTTTATAAGCTATGCCATCAATTAAAACATTCAATAATTTGCTATTAATGAAATATTTTTGCTTCTAATTAGAAAATTCACTGATTCCTCCCCCTCCACACACATACACACAGGTTCACAAGTTTATCTATAGGATTTAATGATGCCATTTCCCTATCAGAGAAGAACTTTACATTGGAATTGCTTCTGTAATTAATCCATCTCCAGAGAAAGTACTTAGGAAATTGTAAAATTGGAAGGTACAAACTATACTTTGAGTCTAAGTTTACATCACCAAGATACAATTAGAAATACCAAGTAAAATAAATATGTTGAATAATATTTTATAAGACATGTGTCATTGCTAAAATATCACTTTATTTTCAATATTTTCATTCAACTGTTATCTATCAAACTTACAAAGGTTAAATAAGATATATTATCTGATCTCAAAGACATAGTAGAGGACATTAATATTAGATAGTGTGATAAATCCCACAGAAAGGCTTTTAAGAGACAAGAGCATTCAAAATATAGAAAGATCATAGCAGGGAAGGAAGATTAAATAAGGACATAGAAAGTTAGTAAGATATGTTTTAAAATACAGGTGGGGTTTCAACAGGCAGAGATGGAGGTAGGAGAAAAGTTAGTTGGAGAAATTAAGTATTAATATGATATTAATTTCATATTGCATATTTATGACACCTGAATAACTCAAATACTTGATAACCAAGATGCATCATTATCCAGGTACATCATATGTTGGAAGAATTTCAATGTTATTGCTGTGGATTGTTAATTTTTTCCTCACTGTGTACTTTCAATAAAATATTCACCTCTATAATTATAAGTGACACCATAGCATACTCTAAAACAAACTTGTAAAATTAGAGTTACACACTGAAGTTCTCCTGATTACTAGTATCAGTAGTTGTGGTTTTATTTAAATTAGTATTGCCCACTTGATACTCATCAACACATGAGAAAACCAGCCTCTGCCGATGATCTTCTCTATCTGTTGTTCATGCCCTTAAGTAAGCCCCTCCTTTTCGACCTACTGATTGGCTTGTAGTGAATAGAATATAGCAAAGGTGTTGAGGTCTTACTTCTGAGATTAGGTTATAAAAAGATGGTAGTTCCCACTATGGACACTTTTTCTCACTCTCTCTTTCATTCACTCTGCAGGAAGCCAAACAGCATGTTGTGAGCCACCCTATGAAAGCCTCACACGACAAGGAATAGGTGTGTCTGGCCAAGAACAGCAGGTACCTGAGGCCTGTGGCCAGGTAATATGAATGCATTCAGAAGAGGATCCACCCCAAGTTGAGCCTTGAGAGGACTGTCTCCCCAGCTGACACCTTGACTGATGTCTAGTGAGAAAGCCTGAGCCACTGTGCCCAGATTACTAGTCCGTAGAATTTGGGAGAAAACAAATATTGGTTGTGCTAAGCTGCTACATTTTGGATTAGTTTGGTACACAGCAGTAGATAACTAAAATAGTATGATTTTCTCTAATAGCACAGGACTTTTTAATCAACATTGTAACTTTATCTTGTGCATTGTCCAGTAATTAATTTACAGGCTGAGGTCCCTGAAACGTTTTCTTTCTAAGTAACATTTTTCTTCTAATTTTAAATATAATGCAAGATCATATTAAAAATTATGAAGAACAAAAAGTCATCCAATACTCAGAGATATTTGTCAATATTCTCATATAAAACTCTCAGATTTCCAATGTTTAGGTATAGACAAGCATGTAAGGATATGTGTGCATAAGTGTGTGTGTACATGCATGTGTACATAGTATGATTAATCTATTATACAGAGGTTCTTATAATTTTTCTCCCTCTTCAAATTTATTGCTTTTTATTTTTTAAGTTTAGTTTAATTTTTTTAATTTAGATACTGTAGTAGTCCCCCTTATCCACAGTTTTGGTTTCCACAGTTTCAGTTACTCATGTTCAACTGCAGTTTGACAATACTAGGTGAGTATAGTAGAATAAGATAGTTTGAGAGAGCAAGAGAACTTTCACATAATTTTTATTAAAATATGTTGTTATAATTGTTCTATTTTATTATTAGTTATTGTTGTTAATCTCTTCACCTAATTTATAAAGTAAACTGTATCTTAGCTGTGTATGTACAGATACAAGACAAAACATAGTACCATACATATCGGGTTTGGCACTATCTGCAGCTTCAGGCACACATGGGTGGTCTTGGAAACTATCCCCTCTGGATTGGGGAGACTGCTATTACTATATATTTTATTCTGAAAGATTCAGGCCTTATTGCATGTGCTTCAAAATTTTCACAACATTCGAGTGAACGATAGTTTATTAACATAATTTATCAAATAAACA
>RJWJ010024677.1:0-24646 GCA_004363605.1 Indri indri | reverse complement strand
ACATTAAAACAATATATACTGTGCAAATAAACTCAGAAATGGCTACTCCAGAAATGTAGATAATCTAAATTAACCAAATATTGATCTCTTGCCATTAAATTCTCTACAGAAGTGACCATGA
Source organism: Indri indri (assembly GCA_004363605.1). NCBI lineage: Eukaryota > Metazoa > Chordata > Mammalia > Primates > Indriidae > Indri > Indri indri. The sequence continues at coordinate 24,525 of RJWJ010024677.1, read as the reverse complement.
TAACAAGTAGTCTCATGATCCTGGTGATGGTGAGGTTTCTCTAGTTCAGAGAACCCCACTGAGAGAATGATTCGGCCCGGGAAAGTTTAGTTTCTTGGGACACTGACTCCATCCTCCAGGTTCTAGGCTTTTATCTTATTCTACAGAATACTGCCAGTATATTAACCGAAAGCAAAGTCACCTTCAGAGAAAACAAATCAAAGCAATGCATCTATTTTCAAAGAAAATAGATGAAAGAAAAAGATGAAAGTTTAAAACAACATTCAACCTTAACAATGAGCTCTATAATGGAACAGTATCAACTGGCTTCTTGTTGGTGTTCTTCTCGGAGAAAGCAGGTAAGACTGACGAAGCCACAGGGATGGAAAGTGGCCTCCCCTCAGGAGAGATGAAACTGAATGCAGTCCATGGAATTTGCCACCATCTTTTAGTGATATTCATGGACATGACTCTTAAAGATCAAAACCTGCTTGGGATGGGGTTTCAGGACACACTACCCCAAAATATGGCACTTTGGCATATCAAATATTTGAAAATGGCAAAAGTTGAGAAACCACAGAAGCAGGAAGGTCTCTCTGACCTTCCCGTGCCCTTTACCCCCTGACGCGGATCATAGAACCCGGGAAGGATGTTCTGACCGTCTCCTGAAGCCGAGTGGGTGTAAGATTCTCATGTGAGAGGAGCCTTCTCTCTATTTGGAGGAAGGGAGCATCCTTATCTCTGACGACACAGGAACACAGGGAAGAATCTGAACAAACGGGCTTTGCCAAGTTTCCCCCGATTCATTGCCATTAAATTATACTCTTTTTGCCCTATCATATTTCTCCACAATTCTCTACTCTTCACTAAACATTCCATTAAAAATGCTCAGCTTTAACTGTTTCTTCGGGTCTTCATTTCCTTTATGAAGGCTCCCGTCTCATGTAAAACCCATATTGAATAAGTGTGCATGCTTTTCTCTTATTAATCTGTCTTTCGTTAAAGGGACCTCAGCCATAAACCTAAGATAGGTAGAGAAAAAAATGTTTTTCCTCCCCTACATGTTTCTGTGCAGCTCACCTGATTTGGTGCACCTTTGGGTTCCAGAACCTCAGCTTTAGGGGAAACGGTGCTGAGGGCCAACATCTCACACTGACCTTAACAGAGCATAGATGTGCAGGTAAACAGTACTTTTCTTTTAACCAAATAGAAAGCGTAAGAAAGACATACGACAGCAAAAGTGACAATTAAGAATAGAAGGGACTCATTCTTTTTTGTCTTCTCCAGAAGCTCTCTAGCTCCATTCTTGATTGTCACTTAATTATCAGCCTACACTTTTACTTCATTAAAGTTTGTAGGCTGATACCAAGCAGATGATGACACCATTGGAACAGCATCACCACCCACCCAGCTGTCCTGGCAGTCAGGGAAAGCACAGCCCCACTGGTCTCCGAGCTCGGGGGCCGCTGCGTCTGCCCTGTGTGAACACAGGCACACATCTGGGCAAGCCGTTTACCCGTTTTGCTCAGGCCTTCCTTGGCTCCCCAGTTTGTCATAGGACCCCATTTTACCCTCTCTCACAAGTCCCCTTGTCCTTGTTCTTTGCCACTCATATAGCCCCCTGAACATATCACAATTCTAATTAAATACTTGTTTCCCTGTAGATTTGTTTAAAGCCTGCCTTCCCCCACAAGACGGTCAGGGGCAGGAAGGTAGGTTGCTCCCCACTGCACCCCAGCCCCTGACACCCTGCCTGGCTCAAGAAACACTTGTTGAATGAGTGACTTATAGTAACTTTCTATGTGTTAATGTCCCACAGTTATTCTAGTGCCTGTACTCTACGCAGCCATGCTAGCAGCTGTTCTGGGCTTCACATTCCAAGTTCAAGGGGAGCCTCCAAAAGGGAAAACAATCTCCTGTGGCAACAACCCAGAGGCTGGTTTGTTTCTTAAGTGCCCTTCTTTCTGGTCTGGCTTACATGCATCATTAGCTGGCAGCAAAAGCACTCCATTATAAGTGACTTTAGAAATCGCAATCATTAAAATTGAAAACTTCCATTTAAGCCAGACTACCCCTTTGTGATGTTAAGCGGCCCCTCAGTGCTTCCAAACCTCTCTCCGTGAGGCCTATTCCAGCTTTTAACCTACCTTGTGGGCTTTTGATTTGGAGCCTCTTGTGCTCTTCAAGCTGTAATTTTCACAAGTGGAGCCCTAAAGCGCTATATTTTTGTTCGCCAGAATTATTCATTTCATTTCTGTATGTGTTTGGTAGATGACTTTTCTGTAGTATCTTAAAAAATAATGCTGTAACTCCTTACAGCATTTAAAAAAAAATTAAAAGGCCACAAACGACCACAAAAAAATTAACCGAGTAGATCAAATATTTAAATTAGTATCAGAAAGCTTAAATGTAAGCAACACCTAAATCATCTCAAGCACATTCGACAGGAAAAATTAGAAAGCATACTAGATGAAAACATTGGATAATGGGGTGCAGAGGTGGATTCTGCTTTTATTTTAAAATTTGAAATTTTGTTCATGAATTTTATTATTTTTGATTTTTTTTTAAATTGCATCAAAATATTGCTGATCCGTCCACAGAAGTTAAACAGAATTACCACAGAACACAGCAATTCCACTTCTAGATATATACCCCAAAAGAATTAAAAAGAGGTACCCCAAAAATAGTTGCACATGGATGTTGTCAATGGAAAATAAGCCAAACTCTACAATTTAAAGAGGTTTATTCTGAGCCGAATTTGAGAACCATGGCCCAGAGCCACGCCCAAGAAACCTTGAGCAAGTGGACTCGCTGTGGCTGGGTTACAGTTTGGTTTTATACATTTCAGAGAGACAGGGATTACACGTAAAGTCATAAATCAATACACAGAAGGTGTACATTGGTTTGGCCCGAAAAGGTGGGACATCTCACAGGTTATAGGTGGGTTTAAAGACTCTTTGATTCGTAATTGATTAAAGAAATGAAGCTTTGTCTAAAGGCTTAGAATGTTTTAAGATAAGGAAGTCTGTTAATCAGATTTCCAAACTTACACCCAGACCCAAGTGATTTGTTGTGTAAATTGAGGACCTGCAGGTTTGTCTTGCATAGCCTTAGGCCTGTTAGTGAGTTATTATACAAAGGATGTCTCCAAGAAGGGAGGGAGGCATGATGAGGCATGTCTGACCTCCCTTCTCATGGCCAGCAACTGAGTTTTAGGGTATCCCCTTGGCCAAGAGGTGGGGCCATGCAGTCAGTCGGTGCAGGGGAACCTTAATATCTCATTTTAGTTCACAATGTTTATAGCAGCACTATTTATAATAGCCAAAAGGTGGAAACAAATTGTGGTATATCCATATAATGACATTTTATTCAGCCATAAGAATGAATGAAGCTCTGATACATGCTACAACATGGATGAACCTTGACAACATTGTGCTAAATGAAAGAAACCAGACACAAAAAGCACACATTATACAATTCCACTTATATGAAGTATCTAGAATGGACAAAGCCACGGAAACAAAAAAGAAATTTGTGGTTGCCAGGGGGTGGCAGGACGGGGAGATGGGGAGTGACTGCTAATGCATACAGGGATTTATTTTGGACTCATGAAAATGTTTTGGAAAAACATAAAGGTGGTGTTTGCACAACGTCAGTGAAGGCCAATGAACTATTCCCTTTAAAATTGTTAATTCTATGTTATGTGAATTTCACCTCAATTAAAAAATACATATACAGGTTGAGCATCCCTAATTGGAAAATCTGAAATCTGAAACTTTTTGAACGCCTACATGAAGACACGAGTAGAAAATTACACATCTGACCGCATGTGAGGGGTCACAGTCAAAACCTTGTTTCATGAACAGAATTACTTAAAATATTGTATAAAATTATCATCAGGCTAGGTATGTAAGGCTTATATGAAACATAATTCAATTTTGTGTTTAGACTTGGGTCCTGTCCCCAATATATCTCGTTATATATATGCAAATATTCCAAAATCCAAAATCTGAAACACTTCTAGCCCCAAGCATTTCAGATAAGGGATATTCAACTTGTATTACTGATCCTGATTCAGAAATCAAGATTTTTGGAGCCCCCTTAAATTTTGTGCCTGAAGCAAGCGGCTTTCTTGCCACTCCAAGTCCCGGAATTGTTAAATTTTACTTTTAACTGGAAATAAGCAGAGTAAGAAGTTGAAATAATCTTGGGCCATACACAAGTCTGTGGTTGAGTTCCAAGTAACAGAATGACTCATTGTTGACTTAAAGTCAGTTGCAGCACGTGCCAGGTGACCCTTCCCATACAACACAGCAAAGGCCCAGTTACCCGGATCCTTGCTCGTCATCCTGACATCCTGACACACCAGACAAAACGCAAACACACTTTCTCCCCAGTAAGGTTGTTGGAAAAAGTTTAATCAGCTACAAAAATTTGTAAGTACCAAAGGCTACCTCCAGAGGGAAAAGAAAACTACCCCCTTGGTTCTGCTTCATGGAAATATGTATTATTAGATTCTCTTTGAGGCTTTACGGCCCATGTTCGGTGGAGGACAAAATGATTCTGTAAGAGGGTGGTGACGTCTTCAGATAGTTCCTTCATCTTGAGCTCAATTACTTCAGAGGCTTAAAAAAGAAAGAATATAAGTATAAGCAACATCAGAAACTAAAAATACAAGGCTTTAAAATATCTCCAGCTAACCTTTGCCCCATTTTGGCTTATTCCTAAAGATCTCTGTGTTTGAGGCAAATGAACACGAATATTCCACCCCTCGGTGCAATATGAAGAGAGCTCACACTAGAGAAATTAACTCTGCACAAGTCTTCCTGAAGCTGCTATCTCTGCTAAAGAACAGCCTATCCAATGCAAGGCCTGCCATAACCCCCAGGGTAATCCCAGGCAATATCTGCCCCTGAGCATAAATTTAATAAAGCTCTGCAGGCTGCTGTCCTCTGTAAGGGCACATTACAGAGCCACGTAGAAAATAAGGTGCCCTTGGACACCAAGCCTGTCTCTTGCTTCTTCCTACAAAGAAATAAAATACTACTTTATTTTCTACAAATCCATGGAAATCTGCTTTTCTGAGTGACCTACACCAGGGGTCAGCAAAGTTTTTGTAAATAAAATTTTGTTGGCACACAGCCATGTCTATTTATCTATGCATTGTCTATGGCTGCTTTCCTGCTGCTGCTGAGTGGTTGCCACAGAGACTGCATGGCCCACAGCCTAAAATATTTACTATCTGGCCTTCCAGAAAAGTCTATCAGCCCCTGACCTAGACTAGTACAACTCTAACCACAACAGCCTCCAGGTAGACAGTTATAGGTGTACTTATATATTTCTTCTTGGCTTCAGGGGCATTCCATTTTCCCCCAGTACTAACTCTTGACAGCTCCATGGGCTGTCACGTCTGTCCTGCTAATTGTGCCAGTCAAATAAGAGCATCCCGAGGTAACAGGATCCTGTGAGACAAGCTCTGCATTGGCCGCCTCTACACCAGGTTGACAGCTTGTCTGTAAAACAAACAATACTCGAAGATGCTACCTTACCCTTACAGGCAGTCCCCATTACTCCAAGTCGCGTATTAGTTTCAGTTTATTTCCAGCTCAGCTAGCCTTGGCTCTGAAAAGCTGTCATCACTGGCATCGCTGTATCTATCACTGGATTAAAAGAGGAACTAATTAGCAAGGTATAAAAATAAACCCTGGACAATTATTCAATTTACAATCCCAAACACATTCCACATTAACCCCCACTCAGAGAAAATACTAAGGAATATTCTTTTAGCACTTTCTAGTCACTACAGGAAGAGGTTAGTCCAACCACACACAGCAGCTTCCTTCCTCTGGTCGGAGAAACCAGGCATTTGCTTTCATTGGTAATTGGAAGTTACTTATTCCGAAAATTTTAAAAAGCATTTCAATTTAGATCAAAATTTATAATCTTCTGAAGACCACTGATCATTTCTAAACTGCAACAAAAGCCTTGAAAGCAGATTGCTCTTCTGCCCTCTTCCCTGCTGTTTCCCTACCAGAGCTGTTCCATTAACAAATTGATTTAACATGAAAGGCTTAGTTGTTGGATCCATTTATTTTCTGTGATCTGCTCTTGTCATACTAGGGCCTCAGTCTCGGTCTATATGAGACTGAGCATCACTTGGTCCTACTCCTACTGATCTCAATTTGTTCTTAAGTGCAATAACAACATAAAAAATGCTACCTGGATCTTCAGTTTTTCATTTTTCACCCTTCTGATGCCAACTGTTTCCTTTGGCAATGAGCGGGTTCAGGACACACCACCTCAAAATATGGCGCGTTGGCATATCAAATATTTGAAGCTGAAGGGATTTGAGAGACAGCATGTGCAGGAAGGTCTCTCTTACCTCCCCCTGCCCTTCCACCCCTGAAGCAGGTCCTAAAACCTAGAAAGGATTTTCTGACCTTCCCTGAAACAGAGCATAAGAGCCTCAGGTGAGAGGTGTCCTCCCTAAACCTGGAAGAAAGAAGCATCCTATTCTTTGAAGACACGGGGACACAGAGAAGAGAATATGGACAAATAGGCCTTGCTTGGTTTCCCCCAGTTTACTAGCATTAGATCATGCTCTTTTTGCCCTATCATATTTCTCCATGACTCTCCACTCTCCAAATCTGCTATAGAAACACTAGGCTTTACCTGTTTCTTTGAGTTTTCATTCTTTATTTAGACTCCTGTGTCACAGAGCACTTATATAAAATAAATACGTATGCTTTTCTCTTATTAATCTGCCTTTTGGTATAGGGGCCTCAGCCACGAACCTAAGATGATCAGAGGAAAAGCTATTTTTCCTCCCCTATGTCAACATGAAAGGACTAGAGAACGGTGAGCACAGCTGTGTGTCCCTGAGTACATTGGTCAAACACTAGCCATTTTTTTCTAGCAGCAGGTTGGGTTTTGTCTGTATGTTTAAGGACCGCAGCGCCCCCCTAGACACAGATCTGCACTTGCCTCTGTGTTTGAGGATCACAGCAGCTCCTCATTATGGAGGAACTGACCATCTACAGTCAGCAAATTTCACAGGGAGCTTGAACTTGGTGGTCATGAGGGCTCAGACGTGCATTTTACCTCAAGACCCAGAAAACACCCAGCAGTGCACATAAAAAATGTTAATGTACTCTCTAAACTCCCCTTGAAATCCCATCTGCTTTAGATCATATATTCATTATGAATTATAGGTCAGCAGCATGAAAGTTTTCCATTCCAAGAAACATTCTCATAGGTCCAAGGGTTTGAGAAATAATTTGCACAATTATGCAAGCAAGTCTCAAAATTGGAAATATATGGGGATACTCTGATTACCTTGAGTCACATACAGTATTCAAAATAGGACTGATTACTGACATACATGTCACCATGTTGGGTTCCCTTAGAAATACACCTTCTCCATGAGATAGCTCTATAATGGAACTTCTGTGCTGTAAGCCTTGGGCTCTGTTTGGGGCTCCTCTTGCTCGGTTCCAAATAAATCAGCACACTGATCAACTCCACCAGAGCGCTACTGATTTATGGAGATGATATTGCCAGGAGATGTTTCATGCCTGATCCATTCCAACTTTGGCCAAGCTTTTGCTGACTTGTAGCAATAAAAGTCTGAATTCCATAACGGGTGAAATTCCTGTTTTGTTTTGTTTTTTAAAGGGACGAAGGGAACAATTGGAGAAACCTTATGCTAGAAAAAGACTTTAAACACAATGAGTGAATATCAGTAAATGAGGCAAACCATAAACTATGATCTATTCTCTGGTTCACACGCTCACTCTCCCCCTGACTTTTGGACAAAATAGTGAAGGTAGACAGGCACTAGAGTATGGAGAGGAGATAGAAGATTAAGAAATGACAGAAAAGACAAGATATGTTAGATAAACATATGAAACACATCCTTAAAACCAATCAAGTAAAATATACCTCCTAATTATACTTTAGTTCAGGAAAATGATTTCTACTGTTACATAGGAATAACCAAAGAATATTTTTTAAAAACTGGCCCCCAAAATGTTGCTATATCCTTATCCACGCATTCTCCCCACTCAAATGTAGAATTCTTCCTGGTTCTATGCAACATTTCATGTCACAGAATTAGCAAAGAAAGCGGATTTGCAAGTTGTACTCAACTCCCTGTCTGAGAAGAAATGAAGGTCAAGGGCATTCCAGTGACTTACCTGGCATATAGCTCATTCACGGTGAGGCCAGAATCCCCATCATACTCACCCGGGCCACAGGTTCGGGTTTAAGCTGCAATGCAGTAGGGCAGCAGGGCCCACCAGGGCATGTCCCCTAACACAAGTAACAAGGACCAAAAGGCCACGGGAACGCCATTTCCTTGGGTGTCAGATTTTACACCCACTTCCTCCCCACCTCTAAGCCTGGGAAAGAATAGGGTGGGCTCATATCTTCCCCCTCACACTCCTGGTTATACTATTTATTAGCCACAGACCTTTGGACAGGTCATTTGACTCCTGAGAGTCTAGAAAAAGTGGCAATAATACCTACAAACTCATCAAAATGTTTATAAGGGCCAAAAAGAAAACGTGTAAGCTTGCTCTGAAAACTATATAAAAAATATAAGCTGTTGTTATTTATGGGGATTACATATTCATAACATGGTATCTCCCAAAAAGTCATGGAAACATAAAGAATCAATGAAAACTGCTAAGTGCACGATTTTCAGAACTGTTTCCTAAACCAAGTGCAATTTCCTACCCACATTAACGAGCGGACTTGGTGGGTCTGTTTCTAACCTAATGGCTCTCATTTCCTGTCTGATGGCTGTCTGCTCCAAACTCTGCCAACGCATCAAAGTGGCACAGGCTGAGTCTAACAAAATGAGGCTCAGCTTGAGTTTATTCATGTCCAAGGTTAATGACTGGGTTCACTAATTGTCTTTCATACGTGTTCAGAGACCAGGGAAGGACAATAAAATATACCATGACACTCAAGAACAGAATTATCAAAATAGGCATCACTGCTGAACTTGCTGATTTTAGGACATTCATCTGCCAGCAAAAAACAACTGCTGGAAATAAAATGGGGGTCACCATGTGAAGGCAGAACAGCAGTGGCTCTTGCACATGCAATAAAATGTGATGCCACTCTGTGCTGCCTGTGACTTAGGGGTTCATTTCTATTTCACACAGAACAAACAAAAGATGTCATAAGCTAGATTTATCTGGGTGTATTTTCATTCAATTCAAGACATCTCAGCTCTATCTTAAGACTAACCTGTCTCTTTTAGTAATCTTTTCCACATACATACACACACACTCAGGCACACAAGCTCTCCCTGGGAAGAATTATCAGATATTAGGGTCTTGCATGTTAAATTTTATGAAGTGCCACAAAATACAGACTCATTCATGTGTGTGTTGTTACATTTGAGGAGGGGAAAGTTTTAAAATTGCACCGTCCAATATGGTAGCCCCAAGCAATGGTGGCTATATAAATTTAAATCAATTATAATCAAATAAAATTTAAAATTCCATTCCTCCCTTGCACTACCCACATTTCATGTGCTCTGTGTGGTTAGCGATTGCCATATTTGATAGTGCAAATTATAGAACATTTCCATCAGTGCAGAAAGTTCTATAGGATAGTGATGATTTAAAAACAAATGAATAATGATTTAAAGTAAACAAACTACAGTCACCATGCAATGGCCCTCATCATTTCCTAAAAAGGTTTTTTTTAAAGGTCTGACAACCTACCATCAATTAAAATTACAGCAAATATCTCTTATGCATGCATGTGCCCCCCAAATCATGGAAACTCTCTTTTTCAAAAAACTATTTCATGATACCATTTCTTGCAGAACAAAAATCAAAACCACCAGCAGCCAACGCATGGAAATCACTATCCTTACAACAACGGCTCGACTTCCAAGATGTGACCACCATGGTCCACATGCGGTTCATGACAAACAAAAGGCTTGTCATAGCCAAGTTTGTTTGTCAAAGACTTCTAGTCCCTAATAAATTCCCAATATAAGAAAATACATATTCCAAGGCGCTAGGGAAAGAGTACAGTAACGCCTCATACATCCCACCTTCTGTGCTACCCCAAGGCAGCCGTTAAACCATTTCTTGTCCATTAACAGAAAGAGGTGGTTGGAGTTTAAAATTTTTGTAATGACACAGTTAGGATTCCCAGCATGCATGAGTTCTTATAACATCAAAATCCATTACATGTGAAAAAGCATATTTTAAAAACAGGTTGCCATGCACACAGTTTCCGCAAAGCATTGTTACTGCTATACTTACTTCCTTCGTAAAGGGCCCCTGGAAGCCATAAAATATAAGAGCAACGAAATAAAAACTTAGTTTGCTTTGAATGAGTTTTGCATTTCATAGTAAACAGTAGAATACAACCCAGGCAGGGTGTTAAAAGCACAGAAGTCTGTATTTGCTATTAACTCCATTCCTGGCTGGCACCACATTATCAACTCTGCAGTGAACCATGATCAATAAAGAACACCTCTTACCCAACATTTAATCCGCAAGGGAAGATGTACTCAAATGTGGCTTATTAACAATAATTTCCCAGAAAAAAATCTCCGGGTACAGCGTTGAAGTCAAACAGTCACAAGGGGAGACTGTTCTAAAAGGTGTTTAAAAGAACTGTTCAAAAAGAAAGCAAAATAGAATCTTTCTTTTCAATTTCTGTTCACTTTTGCTTGAAGTGTAACACATTAGGCGAAAGTGGTATTTTGATAGCAGTTTAACACATTAACTGCCATGTGAGTTGTATTTAACTCATGCTAGTTGTGAGCCCGGGGCTTTGTGAAGCATATGTAACTCACATGTCTCTTTACCTTGGGAGCCAAGTGAACTATTTTTCAAGTTACAAATAACTCATGCACAGAAAACAATAAAAAATAACACATTTTTCATTAAATTAGAAAGGATCATTTTGTTTTTGAAGTTTTTATTCTATTTTTGTAATAAAACACCTTGGCCCCAAGGAAAAAAAAATTTTCTAGTGTGGCAGTCAATGTGTTAAAGTTTACAAAGCACCATCGCAACTGTTCCTCACAGCAGCCCTAAGGAGGAGGACCAGGCGGTTTAGGCTCAGTGACTTGGATACTATCCAGTGAGTGGCAGACCCAGAAGTCAAACCCATAACATCTGCTCTACTCGTCCATACTGTTCCCACAGAAATAAAATATTTGCACTATATGTTGCAAGAACGGCCCCTGGCAACAGCAACCGTGCAGCCCAAAAGCCAAAAAGCAAGGTGATTCTAAGTTTGAAACAGTGCCAGAAACTGAATGTTGATTCATGCAGGGGAAAAAGAGTAGCTTACTCTCCAAATCCAAGTGAAAGCAGAGCCACCTAACGTGAGATAAGTGTGCCTTAGAGAGAGAAATGCACCCTCTGTAGTCAATGGAGGAACTGCTCTCACCTCCGATGCCCACCACAAATTCCATGAACTGGCATCCTAATAGGATATAGACCCCTATTCTCCTCTGGCTAAGCAGTTCAGGAATGTATATGGACAGCTGAGCGGCAGAGAGGCATGGGGAGTTCAGGGGACAGAGAGCTGCTCCATATGGATTTGTGTGCATTTTATCCTGTAAGTCAGGGGAAGCCAATGAGTATTTTCAAGCTCCAAAATAACGTAGGGAGATCATTCTAACAGCAGAAGATGGATTGGGAAGAGGAAAGCTGGAGGCAGAGAGACCAGGTAGGAGGCTTTGCAGGAGGCAAGAGATGAAGGAGACTGGAAGTAACATAAAATTAACAACAATAGCATCAGCATCATCATAATAATTCCCATTTAAGTTCTTCCCATAGACCAGGCACTGTGCTAAGTGCTTTATATTTTAGTGTGAAACTTAACCTCCATCTCTGCCATGTCGAGTGGGGACTTTTATCAGCCCCCTTTTATAAAGAAACCCAAACACAGAAGAATGAGGTCACAGCCAGCTGGGAAATAAAAGAGCCAGTTGGAACTTGGCTGACTTAGCTAGAGTCCAGACTCCAGAGTCTATGCTCTGAAACCCTGGCTACTCCCTTGGAGCCTGGCAGAAAACAGAGGGAAGATGGGGCGGATTCCAACAATGGGAATCTTCAAGACCTACTGCCTATGAGCTACTGGGCCTGGGGGGAGGAGCGAGGAGGAATTTGAGCTTCCCCACGGGAGTGCAGCCAGGTCACACTGCGTGGACCATGGGATCACTTGCAGGAAGATGTTTATCCTGATGTTAGTTACCCCTGGCAGCCAGGGAGCAGCCCTTGAGTGCGACCATAGAAGAGAGAACAAGCTCTAATGCCAGCAGCATTCCCGACACTGCTGGGACTGTGTGCCTGCAGGTCTGTGACCTTTCCAAGACCCGGGCTCTGTAGCTGAAGACCCCTAGCAGAAAGTCTGTGGATGGGGGCATTGGAGGTATGTTTGGGCAGTTTTCCAGGAAGTGGTCCCACAAGTTTCATCATAATCTCGGAAGGTCGTCTGTCATCTCCCAAAATTTAGATATCAATTATATTCCCCAACGAATGGCCCAGGACAGGGAACGTGTTCCTGTTCAACGAGCACTCACTGCTCTAGGACCCAGCACAGTGGCAGGGACAGAATAAGCTGTAATCCGGGTGGTGTGCTGAGGGAATGCTGAAGTATGCAGCCGTTAAACATTAGGAACATCACGCAACTTGGAAAATTGCAAATGACGTGTCAAGTTCAAAATACAGGCTTCTGTAATTAATAAGGAATGTATAGTGATATTTTGAGAACATATGAATAATATCCTGTTTCCCACAACTTTCGCCCAGAGGTTTTGGCATCCACCAATGATCCTATTCGAATCAGGTATGACATCGGGGGTTGCTTCTATATATTTTTTTTCAATTTTTTTTTTTTTTTAAAGACAGGGTCTCGCTCTGTTGCCCAGGCTAGAGTGCTGTGGTGTCATCATAGCTCACTGCAACCTCAAACTCCTGGCCCCAAGCCATCCTCCCACCTGAGCCTCCCGAGTAGCTAGGACTACAGGTGCACGCCACCATGCCCAGCTAATTTTTCTATTTTTTGTAGAAATGGGGTCTCACTTTTGCTCTGGCTGGTTTCAAACTCCCGGCCTCAAGCAATCCTCCCACCTCAGCCTTCCAAAGTGCTAGGATTACAGGCGTGAGCCACCACGGTCAGCCTGCTTCTACATTTTTAATTGGCTTTTTTTCTTTTACTTTCGTATTTTCTGAATATCATTAGGGACACATGGAATTTCAAAAAATAAAATGCGTTATAATCTAATACTGTCATTTTTCCTTTTGATGTTCGAATTGCCCAAAATAAGGCCAGCAGGGGCCATTTCAAGCTGGCTTCTTTGACCTTGCAAGAAATAGTCCCCATTCATTCTCAGCTGTTCCTTCCTTTTTTTTTTTAAACATTCTTTTTTTTTTTTTTAAGACAGTCTCACTCTGTTTTCCTAGGTAGAGTGTAGTGGCCTCATCATGCTCACTGCAGCCTCTAACTTCTGGGCTCAAACAACCCTCCTGCCTCAGCCACCTCAGTAGCTGGGACTACAGGCACGTGCCACCATGCCTGGCTAATTTTTCTATTTTTTGTAGAGACGGGGTCTCGCTCTTGCTCAGGCTGGTCTCAAACTCCTGAGCTCAATCTGGCTTCTCTGGGCAGAAACATCACACACGTGTTGTTGCATTTGCGCTGCTGTAAGGAGGGTGACATCTGTGTGACTTATCACAGGAGGGAGAGAGCATAGGAAACCTGCAAATGGATGTCTCCTGACTCCACGTGTATCTTTTCCTTTACTGATCCTGCTGTGCATGCTTACTGTGTCACTGTAATACATATTAGCTGAGTACAACTACATTCTGATCCCTTCGAGCAAATCACCAACTGTGTGAGCGGTCTTGCGGGGGTCCCCTAAACAAGACTCTTCATTTGATTTTGCATGTATTTTTGAGAACCTCATAAAAACCTAAAAAATACTGCCCTAAAACTATTATGTCCTTAATCAGACAACTACAAGTCCAAAACCAGGTAGAACTGGTCTTCATAACTGCTGCCATTCTGTAGGTAACAAGGTAGCTGAGAATTTAGCTCACTGGCTCTAAATCCCAAAATAATATCCTTACTGCAACTTCCCAGGCACAAAAAGATAAATGTTCTCCACTAGGCAGAATGCAGAGACTATAGCTCAGATAAACTTGCTCAAAGCCAAGGATATTTACACTCCGTACATGTGCCATACAGTTGAATATCATCGGAGCCAATTTCTGGGAAAGGAAGTCATTATTCTAGTGTTCATATTCCTTGTCACATTTGTTTAGGGTTGATTACAAGCAGTAATCTTGTTTGACAGAAATACAGCCCCAGCTCAGCTCACATTTGAGCCTGCCATCAAAGCAGTCATTTGCTTTTCAAAGCTCGCTAATCCCATGGAGCTGGGCAGGGAGGAGTTGAAGTGCAAGGCTCCTCTGGAATCCTGGTGTCTGTCATTGGATTAATTCATAGTCACCATTCTTAGCTGGAAAACCCCCTGCAGTGTGTCAAGATCAGACTAGACTACATCCATCCTTCCCTGCTACCTGCATTTATTACTTTAATGGGTAATAAACAACCCCTGTGTGAGAAGGAGCCAGGGAAACAAAGATAAATATTAATAAGATGCTGGCTGCCCTTAAGGCATGCACCAGTTTATGGTTGACACATAGGACTTCTCTCACTTCTGTGGAAGCCTAGTAGTCAGCTGTAATTCCAATGCCTGCATCATAGTTTTCTTAGGGGTCTTTCCTTCTCTCCAAGACACACTGTATCTTGCTTAGGAGTCTCTAGCAATCAGTCAGTTTTCTCAGAAACGACTGGGGAGCTTTACGCAGAGACCACCAGCCTGCATGCAGGAATTGGCAAGCCATGCAGCTCGCAGGTGGGCAGTCCACACAAACCAGACGACATTCGTATATGAGTTGGTGCTTGCAAGTAGCCAGATAGTTCTGAGTGAATTATTTCTCCTAGCCATCTAATTTGCTCTACTGTCACCCTCCTTCTTTCAGTGTGAGAACCTGAAATAACGGAGACTATAAAGTGGCTGGGAAGGGTCACAGCACGCATCTGACATGGGACCACACTGGAATGTCTGATATGCTGTGTAAGCCATGCAGCCTCAGAACGCAGGCAGCTCTTCTTCAGAGGAATTCTCTTATGCAGAACCACAACACGTGAGCCAGATAAAGTGAGCTGCTCCACTGAAGCAGGGAAGAGCCCAGAGCCTCCTCAGCCTGCTCCTCGCCGCAGCCCAGACCCCAGCTCTGCGGGCACAGTTTGAAAGCCAGTGCACTGGTTCAAGACTGCAAGCAGTGATCATTAATTCAATTAGACGCACGACATGCAAAATACGTAAAGCTGTACCCATAAGGAACACACAGTGAAAGGAAATGCTAGAGAGCTGTGTGCTTCTCCTAGCAGGTTATGCCACAAATAAGTAGGCTTGTGTAACACAAGCACACGCACACACACCATGCACAGACCCTGGCAGCCCTCACCTGCGATACTGCAAGGGTTGTTTGCTAGCATGAGCGTTGGCAATGGTAATCTTTTAAACAACATTTATCTAATTACTGTGGTAATAACCCCTACCTGCGTCTATGATATTCTGGCTAGTCCTTCCACTTTTGAAGTTACTATGTACAATATTCTTGAATGAGAAGAAGATAAATTCCCCCCCAAACTCATATTTAAGTGTAATGAAATTTCAGTGAAAATCACTAAGGAATTTTTTTATTCAAATCTGATTTTAAAAATTGTTGTACGGTTTGCTTGGAAGAATAGCAAAATACATTAAAAATGTTAATAATAATGGGAGTAGGGTAGATTAGGTCTTGATTTACAATAATGCCATGATAATGAAAAGATGGGTAAAAGGTTCTGGTATAAGAGATAAAAATCATCAATGGAACAAAATAGAAATCCCTGAAACAAATGCAAATTACTCATTTTTCTAGAAATTTCAAAGGGGACACGGGGGGTCGGGGTGGGGGGGGGTGTTGGATCCCTACCTCACACATTTTGCTGAAAATAAAGTCCATATACTTTATCGATTTAAACTATAAAACAGAAACCATAAATGTGTTAAAGGAAAACACCAGGGTTATTATTTATATAATCTTTCCATAAGGAAAGATTTTAGGCATGATACTAAAGGCAGAATTCATAAAAGATCTGACTACATAAATTTTTAAAAAAACATAAATAAGGACTATATAAAGTCATTATCTAAAACTCTTTAGGGAGATTAAAACTACCACTAACAACTTAGAAGAAAAGCAAAATCATTTGGAAAATTATTTGCAACCTAACAAAGGATTAATGTCGTTTGTATAGAAAGAACTTACCAATCAGTAAGAAAAAGAATACAATAACGAAATGAAAACAAAAAGGCATGAGCTGTGAACAAGCTATTCATAAAACAAAGAGCCAATAAACATATAAAATATTCATATATATTTATCGAAGAACCAACAAAAGAAAATCTCATTTTCTACTTACCAAAATGACAAAAATTTCTAAAATAATACCCAATGTCAGCATGATTTGGAAAGCTGACCCATTACTGCTGTAGGCATGATTAAATTATTTTCATTAAGAGGAAAAATACGTGTTTAAGAAGAAAATAATTGATTTTTCACTTTTAAAAAAAATTTATAGCTCTATGAAATTTTGTGAGAAACCGAAGATGGTAATAACTGTGCATCTTGGGTCATTGCTGGGAGCAGTAAGCTGGTTACCTGGAAGAGAGTTTGCACCCCTGTTGCAGGTAGGCGTTCAGGCTCCCAGTTGCCGCGAGTAACAGCCCCAGGTATGGAGGGGAAGGCTTCAACGGCCTCGAAGAAAACTCAGGATGGAACTGGACGCCAACAAAATAGGGATGATCTGAAATAAGAACAACCATGATGCAATTGAAACAGACAGATACGAGAACTGCTATAAAGGTCTTCTTATCTTTGAATACGAAAACTCATGAAAAGGTAAGATGACAATTTAACTTGTTATCATCACAGTCAGTTACTTTCACAATCCATTTCTGAGTGGAATTCCAAATTGTAAAACATATCTCACTTAAAAAGAGATCCGGAAAGTTCACCTGTGGAAGGTGTTAGAGCAAGCAAAGCCAAGCAAAAATTTTTGAATGGCAAGAATTCTGCTTTCCCAAAATCTGTCTGCTTTTCGAGGGTACTTTGTAGACTTCCATTGGCTCTATTTCAATGGTATCCCTGGGCCTTTAGGCTAACCCTGGGTCATTCTTTCTTTTAGATGGCTTCCAGCCATTTCCTACAAGGTCTTCTCCTTTCCCAAGGGAAGGGTCCCCTGGGATAAACCAAAACAATGCTGACTCACTGGGCTACCCCTAGGGCTAAAACAAGGACAACCGCTTTTCTAAGTCACAGCTTTAAGTTGGATATGAATCATAGCACCATGAAATGGAGGAATTTTTGGATAAAGTGATTCAGAGCAATGAACCATTCATTCAAACATTCTGTCCCTGGCTATGACTCAAACTAAAGATAATAAAATATAATAAGTTTCTTAGGGGGAAGTAAATCTAACTTTAAAGCTTTCAATGAGCTTATCAAATGATCTAAAAATCTAGAATGGAATTCAAAATCACAAATTCCCATCACTTACCACTGAAGACCCAAAACTACTACTACAGTAATAAGGAAATGATGATTGAAGAGAAATATCTACTCTCCTAAGATTATTATTTAAAGCTCTGCTTGGCCAGGGCGCGGTAACTCACACTTGTAATCCCAGCGCTTTGGGAGGCTGAGGCAGGAGGATTGCTTGTGACCAGGAGTTCAAGACTAGCCTGAGCAACATCGTGAGACCTCACCTCTACAAAATAATAATAATAATTGCTGTACAAAATGGTAGCCACTAGCCACACATGCTATTAAGTTCATTAAAATTAATCGGGCATGTGCTCGATGGCCGCATGTGGCTAGTGGCTACCATATTGAACAGGGCAGAACAGTTCCATCATTGCAGCAAATTCTATTGGATGGCTCTGATCCCAGAAAAACCCAGTGTAGAAATCTTCTACATCTAAGAAGAAGCCTTTTTGAATGAGAGGCACACTCAGGTATGAAAGCTTGGTGAGGGGAATGCCACCTTCTTTCTCCCAGGATTGTATCCCCTCAAGAAAAGAAGAGAAATCATCCACACTTAGAAAAGAAATTAAGCAATGTGGCTTTAAATTTAAGATGCAATAAATCTTACAGCACAGCATTTAGGGATGTCTTTGAAAGAAAGCAGACAGTAATTGTGTTTTTATACCACTACAGACAGAAGCTGAGCAATGGATCGTGTCATAGCCAGGGACAGAATATTTAAATGAATGGATCATTGCTCTGAATCACTTTATCCAAAAAAAATCTTCTATGCCAATGTGAAGAGAGCCTAAAAAGTTCTTATTTTGATGATGTTCTTTCAGTCAGACAAAGTACCTTTAAACTAATGCTCTTACTTGCTTTAAAACAAATTCCGACATTATACTAATCTCAAGCTTTGTTGTTCCTCTTAGAACACTTCAGGAACAGTGGAGATTCACAGATATGCTTCTCAGGGGTACCTAAGATCAAAATCTTCTGGGAAATTTTTCCTAATAAAATGAATTCCCTTGTAGTCAGCTTTTAAAAATTGCAAGGTTTTACAGCAGCTCTCATGTCTCTCCAATCCACGTGAAATTTGAAAGCATCAATGGGAATCTAAATCCTTATGATGAAATGAGCTTCTAAGTATTTGCTGACAATAATGAGAACCAGGAGAATTAAAAGAAAATAAGTACTTGAACAAAGCAAACAAATAGTAATTTGCTTAAGAAATTCTCTGCCTTCTCACATGCTAGAAAGATTTAAGAGGCTTCAATACCAAACAGTGACCCACACTTTAATTCTAAAGGATGAGCATTTCCATCAGAAATACTCCTGGAAATACATCCTTATTATTTTAATTCAAAACTCTAGGCATGAATTAATCATCTTAGGTGGAGTGTGAAAACAAGAGGAACATAGGCAAAGAATTTATGAAGAAGAAATTAAAAAAAAAAAAAAACAAGAGGAATAATAAAATCCCACAGGGTTGATGGCAGAAGAAAGGGAAGACCTGGGTTTGCTCCAGGCCTGCCAGGGCCTTGCTGAATGGCTCTAGACATGCCACTAAACCTCTTCACACTCCAGTCTCCTTCTCAGTAAAGTGGGAATAGCATCACCTGCTTTCTTAGGTACATAAAGCATGCAGAGTCCCTAGCAAGAGGTCTACTGACAAGCATACAGTAAGTGCGCACTAAATGTCCACTGCTTTCCTTCTTCTAGGAAACAACTAAAATGCTGTGGCACTCAAAGGAGCCTTCTCAGGCTTCTATTTTCCTCCCTGCTCAGGATTCTAGAAGTGCTTGAATAGACTAGAGACAAAAAGGAAAAGAGACAGAGAAAAGGCATTTGAAGTAGAGAAGAGTAGCATGGGCTGATACGGAGAAAGGAGAGGGAAATCAGAGGAAGAGTAAGTAGTCCAGTTTATCTGGAGCCTGAAGTACACAGGTTGAAAAGGTAGGTTCTAGAATACCATGCTATCATTTCTGGAGTATCCTATACACACTTAGCATTCAATAAATGAGAGTGGTTATCCAACATATTCGTGTCACACACGCTGAATAGTCAGAGTTCTGTCTTCGTTAGGAAGTCTTGGAGAGGGAATGGCCTGAAAGCAGGGAGGAGCTTGAGGACGAGTGAGTCGGAGTTGCCATGAGCGGGGACAAGCGTGGCAGGGATGGGAATGCACAAACACAGTCTTTCCTTCCAGAGACAGAAGCTACGGGACTGGACAGCTGATTACAGGTTGCGGGTATGAAGCGGAAGAAGAGCTAATATGTACAATCTCAAGCCTGATGGTCTAGAAGAATGGTTCTCAACCAGGGGCAAATGTGCCTCCCTGGGACATCTGACAATGTCTGAAGACGTTTTGGATTGTCACAACTTGGGGGTGAGGGAGTGTGATACTGGCCTCTAGTGAATAGAGGCCAAGGATGCTGCCAAACACCCTACAGTGCACAGGATGGCCCTACAACGAAGAATTATCCCACTCCAAATGCCAATGGTGGTGAGCGTGAAAAATCCTGGACAAGGAGATTGATGGTACCTTAACGGAAATAATCAAGAGGAACAACTAATTGGGAGGGCACGTAAATTTAGTTTTAAATAACTTGAGATAGAAGTGCCAAGAGAACAGTATTATCCTGGATGGGGCTGGAGCCCATTCTACTAAGTGAAGTATCCCAAGAATGGAAAACCAAGCACCACATGTACTCACCATCGAATTGGTATTAACTGATCACCACTTATGTGCACATACAGTAGTAACATTCATCAGGTGTCGGGCAGGTCACGGGGAGAAGGGTTGTGTATATTCACACCTAATGGGTAGGTGGGCACCGTCTGGGGGATACACACGCTTGAAGCTCTGACTTGGGTGGGGAAAAAGCAATATATGTAACCTAAACATTTGTACCCCTGTAATATGCTGAAATTAAAAAAAGAGAGACAGAGAGAACATCCTGATAGAAAAATAGGTCAAGCAGGCACCTGAAAATGTCAAATTCAAGTTATTTAAATGAAGTGTATACATGTCGGGCCGGGCGCGTGGCTCACGCCTGTAATCCTAGCGCTCTGGGAGGCCGAGGCAGGCGGATTGTTTGAGCTCAGGAGTTCGAGGCCAGCCTGAGCAAGAGCGAGACCCCGTCTCTACTAAAAATAGAAAGGAATTAATCAGCCAACTAAAAATATATAGAAAAAATTAGCCGGGCATGGTGGCGCATGCCTGTAGTCCCAGCTACTCGGGAGGCTGAGGCAGAAGGATCACTTGAGCCCAGGAGTTTGAGGTTGCTGTGAGCTAGGCTGACGCCACGGCACTCACTCTAGCCCGGGCAACAGAGTGAGACTCTGTCTCAAAAAAAAATAAAAAATTAAAAAATTAAAAAAAATTAAATGAAGTGTATACGTGTGGGTCTAGGTCAGGGGTTGGCAAACATTTCTGTAAAGGGACCAGTAGTAAATATTTTAGGCTTTACAGGCCACAAGGTCTGTGTCCCAACTACCATCTCTGCCATGGTAGCATAAAAAGCAGACAGAGACAATACATAGAGGAATGAGTGTGGCCGTAGCCGGGGCTCAGGAAACACTACCCCAAAGTACTTTGAACAGGTGAATGGGAGGGCCTCACAAGCAAGAACGTTGCTCTGACCTCCCCCGCCTTTCCGTACAAAAGCTGGCCATAAGGAAATTCTCTGTCCTACCTTTCCTGAAAGCAGGTCATAAGACCCTTGTTCCAGAGGGGTCCTGCCCCACAGCAGCGGGGAAGGGGGGCGGCAAGGAGTGCCACACACAGAGGCCAAGAAGAATCAGAACTGCCAGGGTCTCTGCCCTCAGACCATTACCATTAGATCATACGCTTTTTGTCCAATCACATTGCTACACAGCATAAACATAGACACTTTTCCCTGGGTCTCTGGGTCTTCATTTCTGAAGACCCCTGTGTCATATAAAACTTTGATTAAATAAATCTGTTATGCTTTGCTCTTGTTGACCTGTCTTTTGTTATAGGAGCATTGGCCATGACCCTCATATAATGGGTAAGGAAAAGGTAACAAGTAACACCTTTCTGTCCCTACACTATGTTCCAATAGGACTTTATTTATGGACACTGACATCTGAATTTCATATAATTTTCACATGTCACAAATATTATTTTTTTTTAACCACTTAAAAATGTAAAAAACATTCTTAGTTTATGAACCATACGAAAACAGTTGGCAGGCTAGATCTGGCACACAGGCAGTCGTTCACCAACCCCTAGGCTAGAATGACAAGACAAAGAGCCGACACCAGCTGTGACCATAGGCTTACCACGTCCTTGCACAGCTGAATGAGAAAAACTGCCTTCTGTCTCATATGCAATAAATGTTTAGTTTGAGCCTATCTTCCCAAGGGTGTCCCAGCCTGGCCACAAACAACTTCTTTAGTGTTCTTCCTCATTAGAAGTCCAACGCCTTTGCTCGTGTTCTGTTTGGTCTTACAAAGAACTCTGAGAGCAGCAATTAGTGTTCAGAAGCTAAATGAGTGGCCCGTGCTTGACCATGGAGCATCAACAATAGGGAAAGGGAGGAGGGGACCAGGTCCCTCACACAACAGACATCAACACCAGTCACCAGCAGCAAGGCGGGCGATTGGCCATTCTTTCTCAAAGGAGGGCCAGTAGAGTGCCACTCAACAGTGAGCTGTCTGCCTTTCCCATAGCACCAAGCCTAGAGGCTAGTGCATAGAAGAAAACCCAAGAGGGTGCAGTAAGGAAGCATACTGATTGTAGAACTGGAAGACTCCGAACAATACACCATTTTAGGGTAGATTCAGACTAATAGGCCCCCAAATGATTAGGATCATAAGCAGTCCGCTTTTTTCATGAACTCCGTAGTTGCATACTTATTTCAAAGAAGAGCAGAAAAGAAAGAACATGAACCAATTAATCTGTAGTCAACAAAAAGATGTTAGCTCACCACGAAGCTTTTCAAAAACAAAGAGCCCACTTACTTGCCAGTTCAATGATTTCCATCCTCTCCCCATCCACATCCTGACCTACAAAACTTAAGTCACTCTGCTCGAATTGGTTGATCAGATTAGGGTTCACCTGGAAAAAGAAGAAATGAAGTGTCTTTGGGCCACAGTGCAATATCAGCTTATGAAGAGGTTCATCATCGGTTGGATGGGCTTTCCACTTCAGTGATCCTCTGACTAGTAGTTGTTTTCTATATTCAATGCCCAAAGCCAATTTTAAACTCATGATGAACCTGAGATATAAAGTCTGGTCACAGCACCTAAATTTGGGAGGCCCACCTTCTGTCACCCAAAGATGAGATTCGAAAAGTCAGACTGTGACCCAGCTATTCTAAGAACCTTGAAACTAGCTATTTATGGCCATCCCCATATTTGCTTCTTCCGTTGAGTTATTGAGTTATGTCTACTTACCAATCTCTCCCCAGTTCACAAATTTGCTTGAGAGTTTGAAACTATCTTATTTCCCTTATGACTAACCCCAATAATTGCTATGAATGTAGTTACATAAAAGCACTAAAGAAAAGCTCAGAGATATTTTTCTACTAAAGTAACAGTTTGAGATGACAATTTGATGACTTGGCTCATAGCCCCTTCCTGCACTCATCTCATCACTATCCTTTTCCTCCTTTTCAGCCTCTCCTTCACTAAAAGTGCTTTCCCATCTAAAATCAAAGTGGGAGCAGTGGGCAGTGGTGTGTACTTCTAATCCCAGCTACTCGGGAGGCTGAGACAGGGGGACTGCTTGAGCCCAGGAACTGAGGAACAGCATAGGCAACATAGCGAGACCCCATCTCTACAAAGAATAAAAAAATTAACTGGGCACGGTGGCATGCACCTGTAGTTCCAGATACTCAGGAGGCTGAGGCGGAGGATCACTGGAGCCCAGGAATTCGGGAGCACAGTCAGCTATGATTGTGCCACTGCACTCCCACCTGGGCAACAGAGCAAGTCCCTATCTCAAAATAATAAATAAATTATTTTATTATTATAATAAATAATAATAAAATTAATTTAAAGGTAGGGTCTCACCTGTCCTTTGCAATCTAAACCCCATAGCTTTTATTCTACTTTTTAACATTATGCCAGTTCTCATAATTTGTAATTATTTTTCCTTTAACAGTTTTAATGAGCTATAATTCACACACCATACAATTCACCCATTTTAAGTGTACAATTCAGTGGAGAGGTGTGCATCCATCACCACAATCAACTCAAAAACAAACCCTGTACTCTTTAACTATCATCCCCCAACCTTCCATCACCCCCATTAGTGGTAGCCATTATGTATACCCTACCTCTATATATTTGCCTATTCTGGCCATGTGTGTATACACACACACACACACACACACACACACACACACACACGCGTGTATATATATATGTTTGTTTTTTTGTTTTTGTTTTTTTTTTTTGAGACAGAGTCTCACTCTCGCCTGAGGGCGACTGCCGTGGCGTCAGCCTAGCTCACAGCAACCTCAAACTCCTGGGCTCAAGCGATCCTACTGTCTCAGCCTCCCGAGTAGCTGGGACTACAGGCATGCGCCACCATGCCCGGCTAATTTTTTCTATATATATTTTTTACCTGTCTGATTAATTTCTTTTTCTATTTTTGGTAGAGACGGGGTCTCGCTCTTTCTCAGGCTGGTCTCGAACTCCTGAGCTCAGAATGATCCGCCCGCCTCGGCCTCCCAGAGTGCTAGAATTACAGGCGTGAGCCACCGCGCCCGGCCTTATGTATTTTTTTTTAGGGACAGGATTTCGCTATGTTGCTCAGCCTGGAATGCAGTGCCTATTCAGAGAGGCCATCATAGCACTTTACAGCCTTGAATTCCTGGGTTCAAGGGATTCTCCTGCCTAAGCCTCCTGAGTGGCTAGGACTGCAGGCCTACACCACTGTGCC
>RJWJ010024676.1:0-24499 GCA_004363605.1 Indri indri | reverse complement strand
TGATGGTTATCCATTTTTCCTTGCATATCATTGAGCTTACTTACAATCCATGTTTGGAATTCTTCTTCTGTCATTTTAGTATTCTGGACCTGGTTAGTGTTCATTGCTAGAGAGCTGGTGTTCCTCTTTGGGGGTGTGCTTTCCATTTGATTTTTCATACTTCCAGAAATCTTTTGCTGGGTCCTTCCCATCTGGATCCGCTGTTGCTTTTGTTCTGCCGCTAGAGGGAGCCACTAGTATGTTGTCCAGGGTTTTCTTGATGGGAGGAGTTACTTGGGGAGCTCGTTTTGGTCTCTTGCTGGGGTTTTTATTCCCTAGTCTTGGGTTTCTCTGTTGGTAGCTGACTGGAGATGGAAATGCAGTCGTACTGGATGACCTGAACCGGTCTGGCAAGGAAAGTCACTGGGCTGTCAGCTATTGGTCAGTGCCAAAGCCCCAGGGACTGGCACTTGTGGGAGTGGCTCTTTATGTCTCCCTGCTGCAAGCTCAAAGGCCGTGCAAAAGATGCTGGCCAGGGGTAGGAGTTGCCTCTCCAGACTGCCCAACACCCCAGCACCTTCAGCTTCCACAGGCGTCTTCCCCTGACAACTGAGGAGGCATTCAGTATTCACCGCTTAAAGAAACAGGCCTGGCAGATTGACTTTAAGTCCTGGAAGGGCCAAGCTCCTTGTGCGGGCTCCCAGGCTGGGGGAAGGGAACAGTTCCGCACCGTACTGCGACCTGCTGTGGGCCCTGAGCTGGCGTTGGCCCGCCCCCAGGGCACTGCCTCCAGAGGGAGCCGCTCAGGGCCTGGGAGGTACCCGATCAGGGAGTCAGTCGAGTCACCAGGGTGCTCCACCATCTCTTTTATGTCTCCCTCCCCCAATCTCAAGCCAGTCCAGCAATAGCTCTCACTTCTACTGGCCCACGCTGGGCAGTCCCAATCACCAGTGGCAGTTTCCAGGTTAGAGTCCTCTACTCAGTAATCACCTCCCCGTTCAGGACCCACTGGGTGCCAGAGACCAGCTTCCTGATTCCTAACTGCCTCTGGAGCTAGCCCAGACCAGCTCCTCCCCTGGCTGGTGCAGTTCTGATGGAGCTCCGGGAAGTTCAAGTTGCTTCCAGCTCGTGTCCCTCACTGCTGAGCCCCACGTTTCCTGACCCAATTCTACATCCACTTCACACAAGCCCCTGACTCTCGGTGGGCTTGTAAGTCAGTGGGGAAGTTAGACTGTCTCATCAGGGACTTATCCCGGTGCACTTACTGACCCGGCTGGCGCCGCCGTCTCACGCTCCACTCTCTATTGCCTGTCCGCGCCTTCCAGGTTTTGCATTCCAATCTCCCGTTTGCCTTATTCTTTTTCCAGATTTGTGTGTCCCCCGCTGAATCTCCACTGATTCACCTCGCTGTTTTTGCGGGAGAGCGATCCGATCGTGTGTAGCAGACTGAGATCTACGTCTCTTTCTCTGGAAGCAGGGATCCAGGAGGCTACCTTAACTCCACCATTTTTCTCTTCCTCTCATTATTTTTAAAAATGCGTATTTGTGTTAGTTTTCTTATAAAATATACATAACATTAAATTTATCATTTTTGCCATTTTTAAGTGTACAATTCACTGGCATCGGGTACATTCACAATGTTGTGGAGCCATGACCACTATCCAGTTCCAGAACTTTTTCTTCATTACAGACACTCTGTACCCATTAAACAGTAACGCTCCATTCCTCCCTCTACTCAGCCCCTGCTAACTATTTTCCTGCTTTCTGTCAGAATGAATTTGCCTGCTCTGGATACCCCATATAAGTGGAATCAATATTGTCCTTTTGTGTCTAGCTTATTTCACTTAGCATTATTGTTTGGTGTCTTTTGTGACACCAAATACATGATTGCAACACCAATTTTCCAACCTTCTGGCACCAACCGGATACCCTAAAATTCAATTCAATTCTGACACTAACTCCTCTGAGTTAACACAGAACCCACAGGGTGAGGGTGCAGTCCCACAAGGTCGAAAACACCTCCTTATACTCCCTCCCTTTTGGAGTTTAGATAAAACAATTAACCAGCATTAATGTTAAAACAGAGATCATAAGACTGACAAAAGAGACTCTTTGTGACAATAAGATACTGAGTTATTAACAGGACCTAAGGCCATGCAGGGAAAAGTTTAAATCACCTGCAGGCCATCAAGTTGCTGAACAGATCTCTTGAGTATATTGGGGCTTGCCTCTGATTAACAGACTTCCTTACCTTAACTTAAAATAGACCAAGCCTTTAGACAAAGCTTTATTTCTTTACCCAATTACAAATCAAAGAATCTTTGAACCCACCTGTAGCCTGTGAGCCCCCTTTCTTCAAGATGTCCCACTTTTTTGGGCCAAACCAATGTACACCTTCCACATATTGGTTTATGATTTTACCTATAATTCCTGTCTCCCTAAAATGTATAAAACCAAACTGTAACCTGACAGCCTCACTTGCTCAAGACTTCTTAGATGTGGCTCCCTGAGCCATGTTCACATACACTGACTCAGAATAAGCCTCTTTAAACTATTTTACAGAGTTTGGGCTTTTTTCCACAAACACAAGCTACCCCATTGCTGCCTGGCCAACTACCAATTTAGTCATTCCCATGACTTCCACTCAGGTTTGATAATTTGCTAGAACAATTCACAGAACTCAGGAAAGTGCTATCCTTAAGTTTTATTTTAAAGGATACAACTCAGGGGAAGAGAGCAAGGTATGGGGATGGAGGTGCAGAGCTTCCGTGTCCTGTCTGGGTGCACCACCCTCTCAGCACATCAACATGTTCACCAACCCAGAAGCTTCCCCCAGATCTCATGGGGCGTGATTCATTGAATCATTGGCCATTGGTGACTGAACTCAATCTCTAGCCCCTCTTCCCTCCCATGAGGCTGGGGGAGGGGCTCAAAGTTCTAATCCTCTGATTAAGTACTGTAGTTGGTTCTTCTGGTAACCAGCCCCCACCCTGAAGCTATCTAGAGGCCCCCTGCTATGAGTTAGTTAACATACAAGAGACATTCCTAACTCAGCAGATTCCAAAGGGTTTAGGAACTCTGTTCCAGGACTGGGAATAAAGACCAGTAACCTCATTATATGTATATGCCATATTTTGTTTATTCATCTGTTTTGATGAACATTTGGGTTGTTTCTACTTTTTGGTGATTGTGAATAATGCTTCTATGAACATTGGTATACAGGCATATGTTTGAGTCCCTGTTTTTAATTCTCTTGGGTATACACCTAGAAGTGGGATTGCTGGATCATATGGTAATAACGTTAAGTTTAACTTTTTGAGGAACCCCCAAACTTTTCCACAAAGAGTGCACTGTTTTACATTCCTGTCAGCAATGCACAAGAGTTCCAATTTATCTACATCCTTAACTAACATTGGTTATTTTCCACTTTTTTTTTTATAATGGCCATCCTATGACTAGTATGAAGTGATATCTCATTGTGGTTTTAACTTGCATTTCCCTAATGATTAGTGAAGTTGAGCATCTTTTCATGTACTTATTGGCCACTTCCATATCTTTTTTTTTTTTTTTTTTTGGAGAAATGTCTATTCAAGTCTTTTGTCTATTTTTGAATTGGGTTTTTTGTTGATGTTGAGTTTCTGGAGTTCTTTATATATTCTGGATATTAGTCTCTTAACAGATGTATAATTTGCAAATGTTTTCTCCCTTTCTGTGTGTTGTCTTTTTACTCTCTTGATAGTGTCCTTTGATGCACAAAAATTTTTAATGAGATCCAATTTAACTATTTTTTCTTCCTCTTTTTCTTTTTTTTTTTTGCCTTTGTTTTTGGTGTCATATCCTAGGAATCATTGCCAAGTTCAAGTCATTAATATTTTCCTGTTTTCTTCTAAGAGTTTTATAAGTTTTAGCTTTTACATTTAGGTCTTTGATTCATTTAATGAATTTTTAGTGTGAGTCTTCCAACTTGTTTCTGATACTCAAACTCTTTTGTTTAAAAAAATCTTTTTTTTTTCACTATTGTTTTGACTATTTGGGGGCCCTTGAGATTCCATATGAATTTTAGGATGAGTTTTTCTATTTCTGCAAAAACAAATAAACAAAAAGAAAGCCATTCGGAATTTGAGAGGGATTGCATTGAATCTGTAGATTGCTTTGGATAGTCCTGTCATCTTAATACTAAATCTTCCAATCCATAAGCATGGAATATCTTTCCATTTATTTATGTCTTTAATATCTTCAAGCAAAGTTTCATAGTTTTCAGTGTACACATCTTTCATCTCCTTGGTTAAGTCTATTTCCAAGTAGTTTATTCTTTTTGATAGTATTGTAAATTGAACTGTTTTCTTAATTTTTTTAACTAGAGGCCCCCTGCTGTTCATTGTTAGAAATGCAACTGATTTCTATGTGTTGATTTTGTGTTATCAACTTTGCTGAATTCATGTATTAGCTGTGACAGTTTTTTTGTATGTACAATCTACAGGTTTTCAACTTTTAAGATCATGTTATCTGTGAACAAAGATACTTTTACTTCCTCCTTTCCACATTGGATACCTTTTATTTCTATTTCTTTTGTTTGCCTAGTAGCACTGGTTAGAGCTTCTGATGCTATGTTGAATAGATGTGGTAAAGGCATACATCCTTGGTTTTGTATGATTATTTTTTCATATTCCAAGAGGATGCCTATCTGCATGAATGTAACTGAAAGCATAGATGTGAACCCATAAATCTCTTCCATATGGCACATATTGACTTCTACATATCAGCTGGTTGTGGTAGTAAGGTAATTTTGGCATTCTGGGTGGCTTTATCATATTATTTTAGATTTCAATTCAGTATCTGTGAAACAGTTTTTCTTCTTGATCATCTCATTTAATTCACTCTAACAGCTATTTGCTTATCCTATTATTACCTCTTGTCTAATATGAGATGGGTATTTGATGGATTCTAACCTGGAAATTTATGTATTTTATTTCTAAGTGATTTTTCTTTCTGTTTTGTTTTCAGTCTTTAAATGTTTAAATTATGAAAATATAATTTATCCCAAAGTGACTATAATATATATGTACATATGGCTGTAATTTTTACTTCTTTTAATGTTTTTGTCAGGTTTTAGTATTGAGATTATTTTGGATAAAACTCATAAAAATGAGCTTTTATATACTCTGGAAGAACTTCTGTAGTATTGTGTTTCTTCCTTAAACAAATAGAAGAATTTTCCAATGAGGCCATCTGGTCTTGGAGTTTTCTTTATGGAAAGTTTTTACTTATAAGTTTACCTTCTGTAATTTGAATTTTCTGTAGATGTGGGTTTTCTTCTTGGTATGGTTTTTCTATTACTTCTTGGTAAGTTTTGGTAAGATGTTAATCTAGAAATTTGTCAATTTCCCTAAAATTGTCATGAAATTGTTTGTATTATCTTGTAGAATTTGTAATGATGTTCCTTCCTTTCATTCCTAGTATTAGTAGTTTGTGCCTTCTCATTCTTTTTAAATGTCTTTCTCTCCCTCTCTCTCTGCCTTCATACCACAGAACAGGGGTTGTCAAGTTTTTCTGTAAATGTGGCTTTTTACAGTTACTGTATTAGGTTTTATGGGCTACAAACTAATTCTAACTGATACAGCGAAGTTCAAAATATGTAAATTGATTGCCTGTTTATTCGTTTTTTAAGTTTTTAATCAGTAGATTGTTTTTAAGTGTATATACTCAAGCATTGCTCTATGCCAGGGGTCAAAAAGCTGTAGAAATATTTTAGGCTTCACAGGCCATAGAGTCTCTGTTGTGACTACTAAACTCTGCCATTATATTGTGCAAATAGCCATAGATGATATGTAGACAAATAGGCATGACTATGTCCTGATAAAACTATAGACAATGAAATTTGAATTTCATGTGCCACAAAATCTTCTTCTTCTGATCCCCCCCCCACCAACATTTAAAAATGTAAAAACAATTCTTAATTTGTGGACCATACAAAAACAGGTGTTCAAAAGAGGTGTTGGGCTGGGTTTGATTTTAGTTTGCCAATCCTTGCTATTGAGAATTCAGTTTCATTGTTCTTTTCAGTCTTTTTTTTTGTTGCTGTTTTTCTTCCTATTTATTTATTTATTTTTTCCTTCGGGAGTTTCTGCTTTATCTATTATTTCCTTTTTTCTACTTTCTTTATTTTTTTTCAGAGACAGGGTCTTGCTCTGTCACCCAAGCTGGAATGCAGTTGCTGGATCATAGCTCACTGCAACCTAGAACACCTGGGCTCAAGCCATCCTCCCACCTCAGCCTCCTGAGTAGCTGGAAATACAGGTGCATGCCAGCACACACAGCTAATTTTTATTTTGTAGAGATGGGGGCCTTGCTATGTTGCCCAGGCTGGCCTCAACCTCCTGGGCTCAAGCAATCCTCCTGCCTTGGCCTCCCAAAGTGCTGGGATTACAAGCATGAGCCACCACACCTGACCCTGCTTTCTTTATGATTAATTAGTCATTTTTATAACTTCTTGAGGTGGACATTTGGACTCTTGATATTTCAGTCTTTCTTCTTTTCTAATACATGCAATTAAAGTCATACATTTCTTTCTAAGCACTGCTTTAAATGTATCTCGCAAATTTTATGTCATTTTAAAAATCATTCAATTAAAAAATCTAATTTTTGTGATGTTCTCTGCTTTATTTCCTGGAGGATTTTGTATTGCTTAATTTCCAGACATTTAAGAATTTTCTGAGTTTTTTTTTAAAGGTGAGGTCTTACTTTGTTGCCCAGGCTGGATTTGAACTTCTGGGCTGAAGTGATCCTCCCACCTCAGCCTCCTGAGCAGCTGGAACTACTGCACATACCACTGCCTGGCTAATTTGTTTTTGTTTGTTTGTTTGTTTGTTTTTAGTTGATTTCTACCTTAATTCTACTGTGATCAGTGAACATACTTGAATGGTTTCAATCATTTGATATGTGCTTTAGGGTTCAGCACATGGCCAATATTTGGCAAATGTTCCATGGGCACTTAGACATAATTTTAACTCTTTCAATCTTGAATGAAGTGTTCTATATATGTCATTTGGTTTTATATATGTCATTATATTATAACTTTGTTCATTGTGCTGTTTAAATTTCCTGTATCTGTTAGTGGGTTTGTTTAACTCTCATTTTAGCTCCATTTTTGCTTTATATATTTGGAAGCCATGTTTTTAAGTGCATACACATTGAGAATGTGTATACCTTCCTGATTAATTGATCCTTTTTATCAATATTAAGTATCACTCATTATCTCTAGCAATATTTCTTACCTTCAAATTGACTTTGCTGTTAGTATAGCTACACCAGCTTTCTTTGGGTTTGTGTTCACTTTCTTTTTTCATTCTTTAACATTCAACTGGTCTTTACTCTTATATTTACACTGTGTTACTTGCAAACAATATATTAGTAGTTAGGTTTTATTTTATAGGTCTGTCTGACAATCTGTCTTTTTTTGCTAACTAATATATTTCATTTCATCCATTCAAATTTAAAATAATTACTGATACATTTGGGCTTATGTGTGTAGACTTACTTTTTTCCTTTAAGTTTCCCCTTCTGTTTTATATGTTTTTGTTTCTTTTCTCTTGACTTCTTTTGGACTAATCAAGTATTTTTAAAAGTCTATTTCTGCTCTTTTTCTTTCCTGTCCTTTATCTCCTTCCAGAAAGCAGTAGACATAGGTTAGACCTTCTCATTCTTCCCTCCATGCCCTTAATTTTCCTTTTATATTTTCCATTTTCTTTTCTCTGTGCTTCATTCTGAGCAGTTTCTTCTGATATGTAATCCAGTTCACTAACTTTGGCTTCAGCATTGTCGATTCTGCTATTTAACACATCTATTGAGTTTACAATTTCAATATTACATTTAGCTTTTACATTTCTATAAACTTTTTTGCTTTTTTCAGAAAAATTCTGTTTGATCAGAATTTATAGCCTCTTGTTTCTATATCACATTTTAAAGCCTCTTTCTAATTATTAGATGCATTTTATTTATTGAATTTAATATGCTGAGAACCCCCAAATCTGAAGATTTTGAACATCTGATGCTACTGTGAGTTCTGTCTCACTGCTCTAACTCAGCACTTGTTTTTTTTTTTTTTTAACTGTAACTAATCAAGTATTTTCTTTTCTTTTTTTTTTTACTTCAGCATATTATGGGGGTACAGATGTTTAGGTTATGTTTGTTGCCCTCCCCCCAACCAAGTCAGAGCTTCAAGCATGTCTATCCCCCGAATGTGCGCATCACACTCATTATGTATGTATATACCCATCCCCTCCTCCCCTCTCCAATCTGCCCAACACCCAATAAATGTTATTCTTATATGTGCACTTAGGTATTGATCAGTGAAACCAATTTGCTGGTGAGTACATGTGGTGCTTAGTTTTCCATTCTTGGGATACTTCACTTAGGAGAATGGGCTCCAGCTCTATCCAGGAGAATACAAGAGGTGCTATATCACCATTGTTTCTTATAGCTGAATAGTACTCCATGGTATACATATACCACATTTTATTAATCCACTCACGTATTGATGGACACTTGGGTTGTTTCCACATCTTTGCAATTGTGAATTGTGCTGCTATAAACATTCGGGTGCAGGTGTCTTTTTCATAGAGTGACTTTTGTTCTTTGGGGTAGA
This sequence comes from Indri indri, assembly GCA_004363605.1. Classification (NCBI taxonomy): domain Eukaryota; kingdom Metazoa; phylum Chordata; class Mammalia; order Primates; family Indriidae; genus Indri; species Indri indri. The sequence continues at coordinate 15,876 of RJWJ010024676.1, read as the reverse complement.
TGCCCAGTAATGGGATTGCTGGATCAAATGGTAGTTCTACTTGTATCTCTTTAAGGTATCTCCACAGTGCTTTCCATAGAGGTTGCACTAGTTTGCAGTCCCACCAGCAGTGCATGAGTGTTCCTATCTCTCTGCATCCATGCCAACATTTATTGTTTTGGGGCTTTTTGATAAAGGTCAGTCTCACTGGAGAGAAGTGATATCTCATTGTGGTTTTGATTTGCATTTCCCTGATGATTAGAGACGTTGAGCATTTTTTCATATGTTTTTTGGCCATTATTCTGTCTTCTTTTGAAAAGTTTCTATTCATGTCCTTTGCCCACTTTTTGATAGGGTTGTTTGATTTTTTCTTGCTGATTTTCCTGAGTTCTAAATAGATTCTGGTTATCAGCCCTTTATTGGATGTGTAGCATGTGAAAATTTTCTCCCATTCTGTAGGTTGTCTGTTTGTTCTTGTGACAGTTTCTTTGGCTGTGCAGCTTTTCAATTTGATCAGGTCCCATTTATTTATTTTTGTTGTTGCTGTGATTGCCTTTGGGTTCTTCTTCATAAATTCTTTGCCTAGGCCAATGTCTATAAGGATTTTTCCAACTTTTTTTCTAGAATTCTAATCGTTTCACATCTTAGGTTTAAGTCTGTTAGTCACCGTGAATTGATTTTTGTGAGAGGTGAAAGGTGTGGATCCTGATTCAGTCTTCTACATGTGGCTATCCAGTTTTCCCAGCACCATTTATTGAATAAGGATTCTTTTCCCCAGTGTGTGTTTTTGTCTGCTTTGTCAAAGATTAGATGGCTATGTGAGAATGGTTTTATATCTGGGTTCTCAGTTCTGTTCCGCTGGTCAATGTCCCTGTTCTTGTGCCAGTACCAACTGTTGTCATTACGATAGCCTTGTTAACTAAGCACTTCTTAACCAGAGTGCCCTCCAGGGCACATTTACCCAAGTCTGGAGACGTTTTTGGTTTTTACAGCTGGGGAGTAGGGGAGGGTAGTACGAATACCTATTTGGTGTAGGCCAAGGGTGCTGGTAAACATCCTACAAGGCGCAGCACAACACAATACCTTATCCTGCCCAATAATGTCCAGGTTAAGAAACTCATGATGATTTGGTTTTTTTTGTTTGTTTGTTTGTTTTTTCCCAGTGATTTTTTCACTTTTGAATGTGAACGTATTTATCTTGGAACTTTGTCTATGGGTATTCTGATAGGTCTAGTTTAAGTTTGTTTTCCTCCATAAATGATTAGCTTTTACCAATTGCCTGAGGACACTACCACCCTGGAATAACTTAAGTTAATTTCTTAGCCTGAGGCTCTTTTTGGACCACATATAATGTGTCAGTTTGCTCCATCTCCCTCCCCAACTCAACCAAACCAAACAAAAACCTTATTTGTGGTCACATAGCCTACGGGAATTTTCCCTCCGCCTTCCAGCATCAAGCAGACAAGAAGGTTCCCTTCTGCATGATGCATTATGTGAGGGTGTCTGCCCTCTGGAGTTGCAGCTTTATGGAGAAAGCTCTTTCTCACTTTGGGAGGCCTCTGAGTTTTATCCTGTATCCTGCACAGTGATGAAAAAAGAAACTAGTGCGTGAGACTTTGATAAGGAACAGATATACACATAGTCTCAAAGTATCTCTCCATAAAGTACTTATTCATTATAAAGGGAGAAATAGGTACTTTACAGGGAAGAATGGTGGATGCCATCTTAACTAAGCAATCAAAGTTGCCACACCACTGATGACACAAACGATTGTTCTGTGCCTCCTGATGTGGTGTGTGGGAAAGAACACAGAATCGTTTATGTCGTATTTCTGCCAAAGAAGCCTAATCTGCATTTTTGTGTAAAAGTGAAGATGATTATGCAAAGAATTGTTAAAAATGATTTTGGAGTTTTTCTCCACGTAAAATTTTAAGGTTGTAAAGTTGACATTTTGCTTTTAATTCACCCTTATAAGTTGTAAATGTTTTGCAAATATGCCTTTTCTTGAAAGATTGATTTCTTAGTAGGTCATCATAGGTAAGTCCATTCCCCAAACGTTACTTTGTTTAATGTCATAATACTAGTACACTAAATAATTAAATCTTTAGTTTACACTATTTATAAACATTTTTGACTCAAATTATATAAAAGTTTTTCCTTAAATTATCTTGTGGATGTGCTCTCTCTTAATATTCTCATTACCTGTCAATCGATTTCCTCATTTATTTAACTATTTTAAAGTTCTTTATAATAGTTTTTATTCATAAATCAAATGTTTTACTCTTATAATGAAAATATACACATATATCTACACACAGTACACTTAAAACATTTCTATCCTGGTAAAATAATTATCAATATTTGAAAGCAATTGTTTGGATATTAATAATATCTGAATCCAAAACCCATTGGCAGCATCTTCTAAAGCTAAACATTTACACACTGCCTGAAACCAGAAATAAAGGCTTATATCCTCCAAAGTGTGTGTTCATAGGAGGTTTAGTCATAAAATCCCCAAACTATCAATAGTAGTGGCTATCAATAGTACAATGGATAGATAAATTATAATATACTTACACAACAGAGCAATGGAAAAAAATAAGCTATTGCTATATGCACCAACACAAACTTATTGGTAAGTGAAAGAAATCAGACACGAAAGACTAAAAATCATATGAGCCATTTGTGTGAAAGTCAAGAGTAAAAAAAACCAACCTATAGTGACAGATGTAAGAGTAATGGTTACCTTTAGGGTTTATTGTGTGAAAGAAGATGGATATAGCCTTCTGGGATGTTGAAAATATTTCCTACATTGATTTGCATAAAAAAATCTATACATATCTTAAAAACTATTAAGCTGTGCAATTAAGATCTATGTATTTTATTGGATGTAAACTATACCATACCTCAAATTAAAAAGTTTTTAAAAATCGGAATGTCTTTTTTATTGCTAATGCTATTATGTAGATTAAGTTTTAATCTGAAATATCACATTTTATTGATCACACATGAATTCAAGAGATGACAGATAGGTGTTCAGCTATTCATTCTTCTGAAGGTTCAAGATAAAATTAAATGTTGGATTTTGGCCAAATGCTAAGACATTAACATAAGAACAGTCAAACAAAGCCATGAGAAAGAATAGGAAGATCAGAGAAAGATGTATAGATATGTGGGAACTCAAAGTAAAATAAAAAATACCATGGGGAAAAAATTATTTGTAATTATGTTGAGGAAACTGGCAGAAATATGAAGAAAACAAAAACTGATCCCTACCTCACATCACTTACAAAGGTGAACTCAATATGGATTATGGAGCTAACTGTGAATGGTGAAAGTATAAATAATTAATAAAAGAAATGTTAACAGCATTTTGTGACCTAGAGATGAGAAGGAATTTCTTAAACAAAACCTCAAAAGTATAAACACAGGACAATAAAAAAGGATGGATTTGCTCACATTAGAATTAAGGATAAAGTTAACAGCTTGGAGGAAATTATTTACAATATCTGAAATTGACAAAGTACCAATATCTATACATATGAGGAACGTCTATAAATTGACACAGAAGAAAAATACAGGAATAGTAGAAAAATAGGAGAAAAGGCAATTTATAGAAGAGGAAACCCAAAAGGCCAAAAGCTTATGAAGAGATGCTCAAATTTTCTAGTTAACCCCAAAGATGCAAATTGAAACAATAATGATATATTATTTTAGGTTGGCGAAAATTAGAAAAGTGGAGAATGTGAAGGATTGTAGTGATGTGGAATACAGGAACCCTCAGGTATTCTTGGGCTCAAGGGGTGATTTAGGAGTTCTGCCGAGCAACTTGTCAGTACCTAGTTGTATTAAAAATATGTATACCCAGTGATCCAGCAGCTTCACTCCTGGACGTATACTCCAAAAACTTCCCACATAGTCCGCAAGGGCACACAGAGGAGGTTCATAACAGCATTGTTTGCGGTAGGGCAGAGTTGATGCTCACCTGACTGTCCAGGGTCTGAAAACATAGACGCCTGCATGGAGTATGGCAAAAACAGTTGGAAGAAACTGACTAAATGTAAACAAAGCAATATGAACAGACCTTAAAAACATTTTGCTGAGCAAAAAATACAGTAAGGAACATAATGAGTTATGCCATGTATGCATTCCAAAATAGTATGTATTTTGTGAAAACATACAAAATAAAAGGATACACATTGAACACACTGGAATGGTTGGTCATTTATGCCAAGTGAGGTCTGGGGATTGGGGAGCAGTCTCACCATCTGGAATGTGAATTTTTAATTAACCCCCAACTTTCAGAACATGTCTGTCCTTCCCCTTTTGCTGTGTTAAGTGCCCAGATGACAGCCTCCCTGATTCACTTTTCCTAGGATGTGAGCCTCATTTTTCCTTCCCAGGACTTTGATGAATCTTGCTCTCTGGCCTCATTCCTAAACCCTACTTTCTAAGGCACTCAGAGTCCCCATCCTAACCTTTCAGATTTCTGACATGGGACTCAGCTTGCTGTTTGTTGGCATCATTCTCTGGGCACTTAAGGCTCAGTTTTCCCTGCTGCTCCATCATCCTCTTTCCACCAAACTTGTGGGCATAGCATTTCCACTGACATCTTCCATTCTCTTTGACTTCCTTTCCATACTTAAAAAAACATTTTGTTACTGTCATTTTCCTGGAGTTTTAGGAGGGAGCAGGGATTATAAATTAATCTGTTGGGTTTCAGTGCAGTGGAGTCTAGAAACTCATCCTTTGGAAGAATATTTTCCATTCGTGCTTTTCAGGGGATACAGGATTCCCAAAAGTGCTCTCTAACTTTCCAACATTAAATTATGAAATCTTAACTAAGAGCATAGTAATATCAAGTCATGTTTGGGGAACTGTAGCTTAATTTCTCTTTAATTTTTCTGAGTTTTGACAAAGCAGGTAAGAGGCGCTGAGAACCTGGATGTAGACTGCGGTGAGTGCAGAATGGAGAGAGTGCACGAGAGGGACTAAGCAGGTGGAAATCACAGAATGAGTGGCGGAGGATGACTCTAGACGGCTCTCACACCTACCATTTGTGCAAAAAGACATCAGAGGAGGAGGAACTGATAAGAGTGTTTTAAAATGTAGTTTTGTTACTATTCAAGAGTGATTAGGTCAACAGTTCAAGAAAAGAGTTTTCTACTCCTAGATCCCAAGAGGTGGGAGGACGCCACACCAGGGAGGCCACCTGGAAAAGGACCAGGTCAGTCAGGAAGCAGAAGGAGGATGGAGTGGGGAACTGTAGGTGACAGCCTTTATTGTGGTTTCCTTTTTCTGTGCTTTTCCAGTCAGGGTCTTGCTCTGTTGCCCAGGCTAGAGTGCAGTGGTGTTATCACAGCTCACAGCAACCTCAAACTCCTGAGCTCAAGCGATCCTCTTGCCTCAGCCTCTGGAGTTGCTGGGACTACAGGCATACACCACCATGCCCAGCTAAGTTTTTAAAAAATTTTTGTAGAGATGGGGGTCTTGCTATTGCCCAGGCTGGTCTTGAACTCCTGGGCTCAAGCAATCCTCCTACCTTGGCCTCCCACAGTGCTAGGATTACAGGCGTGAGCCACTACACCTGGCCCTATATTGTGGTTTTCAAGAGAAGGAACAGGTGTGGCAGCATAAGCAGGTTTGGGATTGGCTGGTTTGAATAATTTTAGCGGGTTCTGGAGCATAGGGCTGTCTCTAGTTGCCTTGTGGCTGGCCCTGCCGTGATTGGGGCTGGGGGATAGTGGCCCTGAGTAAGAGCCTGAGAGATGAGGTGGGGGTGTGGATTGATTGGTTTGTATTTGGAAGGTGTGCTCCAGGGCAAGTTGTTGGTGAACACATTGACTGCCATGTGAGTTGTATTTAACTCAGGCTAGTTTTGAGCCCTGGACCTCAAGAAGCAAAACCCTGCAGTTGGTTCATGAAAATCTTACTTGTTGATGTTCTAATTGTTACAGTTAATATTGACAATTTAATTCTAAAAATGTGGATCATGTTGCATATAACTCATGCACAGAAAACTATGAAAAATAACAAATTAGAAAGGTTAGTTTTGTTTTAATAAAACACTGTGACCCTAGGGAAAAAATTTTTTTTCTAGTGTGGCGGTCAATGTGTTAATTCCAGGATTTAGCTGACCATGGGAGAGGCAATGCCTCCAGGGTTAGCAAGACCCCTAGATGTCAAAGCAAGAAAATACAGAAAATAAAAAGACATGGTTACTACAGAGGGGAGGATATGAGCCCACATGCAGGTGCTGAGTTCCAGGTGTCTGTGAGCCTCCAAGAGGAGATGTCTGTAGCATCAGCTGAGGAGAGGTCTACTCTGGAGACTTAAATTTAGGGATCAGTTTAGATGAGATAGTGACGATTGTGGGTTTGCATGAGATTACTGATAGAGGGGGTGCAGGAGGGGAAGAGCACAAGTGCCAGTGGTTCCGGGGCAAAAGTAGAAAGGAGATCTCAGAAAGGACACAGAGGAAGAGAAAACATGTAAGGGTGGTGTGGCCGATAGCTGGCAGCGACCACACACCATGAGGCAGGCAGTCCAGCAACCCTCTCTTCCTGCAGGAGAAAATGGCAGAGGGAAAAAGGTCAGGAGAGTAACTAGGAAATTTCTGAATGGCTCAAACCTATGTAAGTGCAACCTTTTAATTGTCCTCGTGACTTTACTCTTCACTGCATTTGCCTGGGAGCCTTCCACTGCCTTCTATTTTTTTTTTTAATGGACATAAAGTCCACATAAATATTGCTATCTTTTCCATTTTTAAGCTTACAGTTTAGTAGTGTCTCCTCTAAAATTTCTTCATCTTGCAGAACTGAAGCTCTATACCCATTGAAACTCTATTCCCATTCTCCCCCTGCCCCGACCAGCCTAGGGCAGCCAAGGTTCTACTTCTGCTTTTAAGAGTTTATCTTCTTTAGATATCTCACATGAGTGGGATCACATAGTATTTGTCTTTTTATGCCTATCTTATTTCACTTGATGTCCTCAGGGATCATCCATGTTGCAGCATGTGTCAGAATTTCACTCTTTTTATAGGCTGAAAACATTCCATTGTATGGAGATAGGACATTCTCTTCATTCACTTGTCTATCCGTAGATACACAGGTTGCTTTCGCCTTTCGGTGACTGTGAATAATGCTATGATCGTGGGTGTGCAAATATTTCTTCACGACCCTGTTTTCAATTCTTTTGGGTATATACGCAGAAGTGGCATTGAGGGACCATATGGCAATTCTATGTTTAATTATTTTAGGATCCTCCACATTGTTTCTTCCTGCCCTTCTACTTTTACGAAATAGTTTGACCAGAGAAGACATTTCAGATTGTAAAAACTGTTAAAAGACAAAATTACAATAAATCCAGTCTTGCAGATCTTAATTGGCTTTAATTGTAATTCAAGAATTGGGCAGTAGTTTAGACCAAAAGTAGTTCAGAATGCTCCACCCCACCGTAAGTGGGGATTATATTTATAGCCGGAAAAGGAAGTGACATACAGAAAACGACGCGAGTCACAGAGACAGCTTGATGGGTTACCGTTGCTGTGGCTCCGAGCTTGTCTCGTGCGGAGTTTGAATAGCTGGTCATTGAGCGCAGCCGTCTGTTACCAAGGCTGGCTCCTGAGTTAGGCTCTCCGTCGGTTTACCGCTAAGTTAGGCTGTAGTTTGGTAGTATAGAGAAGCCTTTACGCCAGACTTCATTCAATTTAACACACCAAAATGTTTTGATTTGTTTCCAGAAGACTTAAAGTGACCTTGGTAATGGGAAGGTACCAGGGGATTAAAAGTGAAGGAAACAGTCGAGGAGAATGACGTGAGGACGGAGAGGAAAAAGTGAGACAGCAGAGACCAAGGGAGTCAAGTTGAAGATTCCGTTCTGAGACAAGGAAGGAAGACGGCGGCAGCAACGGAGACAGAGCCTTCCCATGCCTGCGCTTTGAGGGAGCAACGCATTCGACGTAGCAACTAAGAGTCTTCAAAAAAAAAAAAAAACAAAAACAAAAAAACGCGCTTGCCACACTCATGAGCCTTAAACATTATGAAAATCACAGAATTGAAAACACGGAATTTTGGAATCTGAGCAGGGCCTTCACATCTCCCAACCTCCGTCCCTACCTTACAGATGAGAAAACTCGTTTTTTAGTAACTTGTTTCTTGAACGGTTAGTGGGAGGATGGGGGGCGATCTGCAAAGCAGAGGCGGAGCGCGGGAAGGGGGTACACTAGAGGAAACTGATGGGGCTGGTTCCCAAAGCCGTGTCCGGCGTTGCTCACCCTCCGCAGACCACAGCTGGCCTCTCTCCTGTCCTCTCCCCCGCTCCAGCGGGCGCAGCGACGTTCCATTTGGCACCTGAAACCCACTTGTCCCACGGACGGCGGGCGCTGCCCCGTGCCCGCCTGGCTCCCCTGGGCCCTTCCCGCTCACCTCTGGTCACGCCGAGGCTTGACCAGCTCCGGACACGTGCAGGCCCGGCCGGCTGGCTTTCCTGCCCCGCCCGCCAGAGCCCTGCCCGCCGTCCTCACTGCCGGCTTCCGCCACCGCCGAGACCGGGCACCTGGGGGAGGGCGTGGCTCTGGCAAGACGTGTGTCCGGGGACCTCCGTTTGCAGCCAAGTTGAAATCTTAGATTTGCTAAACTGACTTTGGTAGTATAGGACAAAAAGGTTGAATTGTTCAACCTAGGGCTGGAAGAAAATCGTACGTGCTTGTCGATTGATCAATTTGTGTGTGCGCTTTCCCCTGAGGAACACAGCGATCAGAACCTCCGGTCGAAGACTAACGTTCATGTTTCAGAAATAATGAATTGTTTCCATCCTCTACCTTCTTTAAAGGCATATCTAATACTAGATGTTCTTCTTTGTTATGTATATAACATTTCTGGAAAAATACATGAAAAATATTATCAGTGGCTACTTTTGGGGAGTGGAAATGGTGAGAGAGAAACTTTTACCTTTTTCTTTACACCCTCTGTACTGCTTGGATTCGTCACAATGTATTTATTTTATAATAAAGGAAAACAAGAATGCCCAATATTCAATTTTAAGGTGCTAGGGTTCTCTAGAAGTAAATCCTGTCCATCTCCTCAAAATTTTAGTAAGGCCACTAAAAGGCCTGTGTGAATGGGAATTGGGGGTGGGGTGCACATAGGGAGGTGTTTGTTTTTCTGGGGAAGTCTAGCTGGGATTTATGTCTAGCTGGGTTAGGGGCAGAGCCCAGAGTGTGCATGGGACCTTGCAGGCAATTCTTTTTTAAAACTTTTATTTTTAGAGACCGGGATCTCACTATGTTGTTCAGGTCGGCCTTGAACTCCTGGGCTCAACCGACCCTCCCTCTTCAGCCTCCTGAGTAGCAGGAACCACAGGAGCATTTTAAGCATTTTTTTTTTTTTTTTTTTTGGAGGGGGACCTAGACTCTAAGCAATTCTTGAACTTAACACATTCAGCAGAAGCTAGAGTCTGCAGACCATGATACCGAGTAAATGTTAGCTCCTGGGCATGTGTAGAATTCTGTCTGACTTAACTTTCCCGGCACCTCTGCAAGGTAAATATTATAGCATCTCCATTTTACAGATCAGGAAACTGAAGCTTGGAGTTCATACAAGTTGCTAAAGACCACACAAGGGGAAAAGAGCAGGCTTGGGATTTAAACCTGCTGAGTCCTCACACTTATGACTACGTTGTACTTCCACATTCTTTATGATTGCAGTTTAATATTCTTCTCAAAATGCAACATCTGGAGCTGATACTGCGGTCCTGATATGACTGGACTGGTATTGAATACAGTGATACTATGCCTTCTCTTGACCTGGGCACTTTTATTGATGCATTCGAGACTGCATTGCCCACCTCACACATTTGGCCCACGTGGAGTCTATAGTCAAGATAAAAATCACAGATCTTTTCCTAAGAACTGGTTCGAAGCCACAGGTTATCTGCAAAAGGGGAATGAGAATTAATTCCTCCGAGAATTATAAACATTGTTGATCATCAACCTGTAGCCATTTTTTCCTTCTTCTATCCTAGTTTTATTCAGGTATCCACGCCTTCTCCAGGAAGCCCATGTGTGTCAAGGGATGCTGACTCCACTCACAATTCCAGGGGTGGCCTGATGGGTCTGAAGGTAATTTTAGGCCCTTGACTCATTAATGAATAGTTTTGGCCCAGGAGATGGAAGGGGAGATGGGCTGGGGTCTTCTGGGAAAGTTCTTCCTCATTTTTCTGGGTGAACTCCTGGAAGTGACCCCTTCTCTCTCTGTCTGGACTTATCGTTCATGGATGTGAGCCCAGGAACTGCTGTGGGCATGTCACCCCCATCCTGGGGATAAGCCTACATCAGAGGAGGCTGGGCAGCGAGATTTACAGGGAAATAAAGATAAAGCTGCTAGATTAAGTCAACCCTCAACACCATTCTACATCTGGACTTCCAGTTATATGAGCCCATTCATTTTTCTCTTGTTTAAACCTGTTTGGGTACTCTAGGTAGGGCAATTGGTAGTGGGGAAAAAAAAAAAAAAAGAAAGAAAAAAAAGAAAAGAAACCTGTTTGGGTTGAGTTCTTTTTCCTTTTTTACTTGCAATCCTCAAGTCCCAACTAACGTGGGTGTCAAATGATATAACACGCAGTTGTTATATATCGGTTTTCTTTCTCTCTCACACTGGGAAGGTAGCGTGGCGCTGTGGTCGTGTGTGCGAGGCTCACACCTCCAGGTGCTCAGACAGTCTCCTGGCTCTACCTCCTCCAAGCCGTGTGATCTTGGGCAGAATTATTAACCTCTAAGCCACAGTTCACCTCTATGAAAATCCAGGGTAATAAAAGTTCCTGTCTCACGGGTTTGCTGAGAAGATTAGTGAAGTCACCCATGTAAAGGGCTTAGCACTTTGTGCCATCTAGTTGCATAATATCTACAGCACAGGTGTAGGGCCTGGCTCATGAGAAGCACTTGGTGCTCAGTAAATTTCAGCTATTTTTATTCTCTTTGCTGGTGCGTGTGTGTGCATGCGTCTGTGTGCATGCGTGTGTGAGTGCGCAAGCTGAGTTGGACCTCTGTTAAATACTTCACCTTTATCTCGGTTAAGTTTTGTCTTCCTTATTCACCCCATCATTCTCAGCTGTAATAATCTCTCTAACTCTTACCATCCAACATGCTGATATTTCTTTCTTTTTTTTTGTATAATGTCTGTTTATTTATTTTAACAGCTTTGTTGAGATTGTGATATTTCCTCGAGCTTTGGTTCATCCACAGATCCATATGTGCGTTTCCTCTTGAGCCGAATCCGAGTTGTTAGCGAAAGTGTTGGCGCAGCCCCTTGGCCCTGCAAGTACAACTTTCCTGTGAGTGTCGTTTTGACCCTAGCCGACTTCAGGCCCCGTATCCTACTTTCCATTGTTCAAGTCAGCTGACTCCCACTTGCAGGTTGCACCCTTCCTAGAGTTCACGGGGGGAAGAAAACTAACATTTATTAAGCACCTGCTATATGTTAAATTTAGTGCTAGATACTCACCGTAAGTGTTCTATAAACAAAGAAGGAACTTGAAGCTCAAAGAGGTTAAATAACTTGCTAGCAAAAGGCTGATCTCTTTGCAAAAGCCTGTGACCTTCCCACCACTACCAGGGCTGTCTGTGATTCTTGTAGTGCTGTAGCCCTAGGAGGGCCATAGGTGCTGAGGGGCCTGGCATCAGGATGAGTGCAGAGGGCACTGCGGCACACAAATCCTCTCAAGGGCAGAGGTGCTCTTGCCCTCAGCTGCTGCAGGCTCAGGGCTGGGCAAATCCTCTGACCCTGCCCTCTGCTGAGGGCTGCCACCTTACCCAAGGGCAGCCCCAGCCCCCAGGCATGCAGGTCACATCCAGCGACTGGTCCACGGGGGGCAGAAAAGAGGCCTGGCTCCTGCCTCAACGCAGGTCTCTAAAGGGTGACCCCAGCTCCAGACCTGCCCATGCAGCTGCGTCCTAGTCCAACGTCTCCCCGCCAGTCTGTTTCCTTCACTCCCGCGGGGCCCAGAGCCCACAACCCTCTGCACACTGGTCTCCATCTCAGAACCCAGCCACACTGCTCGTCCAGCTCAGATCTGGGCTCCTCATGCCCTGGTTCTCATCGCGGGTTCCCCACCCTGAGCCCTTCTTCATCCCTCATCTTCACCCTCAGATGCCCGTGGATGGGTCGTCCACCCACCTGCGGCAGCCGAGAATATGACTCCTAGGGTCCCGATTTGGTGTGTGCTTCCCCTGGGTCTCTCAGTAATTTAATGTTCTCCACCAAAGAACTGAGATGAGTGTGGTATACGTATCTCCTTAGCAGGCCGATGCTGGTTTTAGCTGATCACCTCCTTCCTCAAGCGACCACAATCCGTCCGCTCGTATCCACAGAGCTAGACTCATCCTCTGCAGGGTTTCCATGTATCACACGATTCGCTTAGTGCTCAGCGTCTGCGTTTTCTTCCTTAATTGGTCTGATGGTCTCAGGATCCACCTCTGCCCTGTTTGAAAATTAAGACATTTATCCAAGTTCTCCTTGGAAATTCGATCCCCAGACTGCTGTCCAAAATTCCCTGATTATTATTAAATTATAAATTCTAATTCTTCTGGACCTGGAGACTTGAAAACACCAAAAACAATTAGAAATTGTCATGTTTGACAAACACAGCTTCAGCATCAACTTCTTTGAGAAGGTTTATTGATACTTTCCTAGTTTTAACACATTTTCCAATGAAGATGATGAAATCTAAATTAAAAGTGAGTAGTTTTTCTGTTATTAAATGTTGAGATTTGTTATTAAATGTTTTTAATTTGTTGTTTAATGCTCTGTTATTACGTATTTAGCACCCACTTAATGCATGGGCACCTTCATGTTTTTTATAGACATGATTAATTCTAATAATCTCATGAGGTAGAAGTTATTATCTCTATTACGAAAGATATAAAATGATCACATTTCATTAGAAAAACAGAAATTTAGGCTCCCAGAGGTTAAGGAAGTTGCCCATGGTCATGTCCCTAGTCGGGGGCAGAGGGGAGACTCCAGCCCCAGTGCTCTCTGCTGCCCCTGAGTGGGCTCCCTCTCTGTTGCTCACACTGCTCATCCCTGTGCCACCAGCACAGGCGTGGGTCTTCCCCGCTCCTCTTCTTGCTGTTTAAAAAGGCTCTTTCATTGTTTGTGATGGTTGATTTTATGTGTCAACCTGACTGGGCCATGGAATGCCCAGATATTTGGTCAAACATTATTCTGGGTGTGTCTGTGAGGTGTTTATGTATGAGATTAACATTCGGATGGGCAGACCGGTAAAGCAGATGACCCCAGTGTGGGTGACCCCGTCCCGCCCACTGGAGGTCTGCACAGGGCACAGGTGGGGTAAGGGAGCGTTGCTCTCTTGGCCTGACTGCTTTCAGGCTGGGACACTGGTTTCCTCCCATACTGGGACTGAAACTTACACAATCGACTCTCCTGGTTCTCGGGCCTTCAGGGTGGGACTGGAGCTATGGCACGGGTTTCCTGGGCCGCCAGCTTGCAGACGGCAGCTCGTGGGACTTCTCAGCCTCTGTGATGGCACGAGAGAGCCCATTCCTCATAATAAATCTCTCTCAGTCTCTCTGTCTCTCCTGCTGGTTCCACATCTCTGGAGAACCCTGACTGACACTTTGTCCTTGGCACCATCATCTCGTTTGGCGCTTCAGCCTGGAATGCAGATCTGGAGTTTCATGTTGTGCCATTTTGGAACCTGTTCTTGGATGTTTGCCGTTGTGTTCCATCTTTCATAAGTGCTCTATTAAACTTTGAGATTACTAGTGGGCAATTTGTGTGACTACCTAAGTTTTGACATGTGCCCTTCCTTATGATATCTATATGTCATACTGATATCATAAGGACTTGTGTTTTGAATCCCTCATTTCTTTCAAACTATTTTCCCAGCTTTAGATAAAAACAGGCACAATTGTATGTCTGGAGGCTTAGATATGGAATTGTGCCTATTTTTATCTAAGGCCAAGAGTGTCTATGCTGGGAATTCCCTTGTTTAGTTTTCTGTTCAAGATCTCATCACTTTTCACCTTTCCAACGAGTTCTTCTTTCACAGTTGAGCTACAGTAATAATTTTTTAAATTCCTTTCTCTATGGACTGAGGGATATAATTGACTTCAAGGCACATCAAGATTTATAAATTGCATATTTTGTTTGGTTTTTTTTTTTTTGGTCAAATGAGATTCCCAACGGTTTTCATTTTCCACTGATGCCTATCCGTTGGTGGGGAGGGGCTTGTTTTTTTTTTCTTTTCCTCTTTTTCTTGAATCTTCCTGTATTATAAAATCTCCTCTCTTTCATACTCCATTCTGTTACTTCTAAGTTTTTTCCAAAAATACTGTGAATTGCACCTTTTCCTTGAAAGAAAGAAAGAGATACACAGGGAAGGAAGGAAAGGGAGAAAAGAAGGAAGAAAGAGAGAAAGATAGATTAGAAAACACACAGGCAGAGTAAAAAATCGGGAGCAAATTTTGTTGCCACGTTGCCTTCAGCTTGTCCAAATGACATATTTGTGTTCCACTTCGTGTTAGTTTTCTTCAGGTTTTTAGTGCCGTAAGAGCAAGAACTATTTATTTTAAGGATTTTTTATCGACTATTAGCATATCTCATATAGACTTTATTTCTCAAGCAATATTTCTGGTTGGTGGCATTAAATGACAGTGAAAGTAATTCATCCTCATCCTCAATGATCTTTCTGAGAAAAACATGGTCCCCTTGACCTGAAGACTGAGAATTTGAGGGACATTCCTGATTACCTGGTGCCCAACTTCTGCATGACGGTTTACCAGGGTACTCTTCTTTTTTTAATTTTAAAATTTATTTTTAACTTGTATACAACACAATTCATTCTTCTTGGTGTACAGTTCTGTGGGTTTTGAATGCATCAGCTTGTACCTGTCACCACAAACAAGATACAGAACTGTCACATCACCCATCCCCCAAATTCCTCAATGTGGCATTTTTGTGGTCAACGCTTCTCCAACTCCACCCCCTGGTATCTACTGTTCTGTTTTCCAACCACAGGATTGCCTTTTCCAGAATGTCATATAATACAATATATAGCATTTTGAGTCTGGCTTCTTTTACTTACCGCATGTTTGAGATTATCCATGCTGTTACATGTATCAATGGTTCATTCCTCTTCCTTGCTGAGCAGTACTTCACTGTACGGAGGTACCACGGTGTGTGTGGCCACTCCCTGGTAAAGGGACATTAGGTTTTTCCAGTTTTTGGCTACTGTGAATAAAACTGCCACAAATATTTGCATGTAAGTTTTAGGTGAACATAAGCTTTCATTTCACTTGGGTAAATTCCTGGGAGTGGGCTTGCTGGGTGTATTAGTTCCCTAGGGTTGTCATAACAAATTACCACAAACTGGATGGCTTCAAACAACAGAAATTTATTCTTTCACAGCTTTCTAGGCTGGAAGTTCAAAATCCAGGTGTTAGCAAGGCTGGATTGTTCTTCCCTCTTCTAGCTTCTGACAGTCGCCAGGTGCCTTGGCTTGTGGCCACATCATTCTAGCCTCTGTGTCTATCCTCACATTGCCTTTTCCTGTGCTTGTCTTCTCCCTGTGACCCCATTCCAGGGTGCAGGTTCCACTTTTGACTCCAGGTGACAAAGAAGCACATTTACTCTGAGTACACACAGCTCCTCTCTGATGTTTATTGATGGGGTTAAGGGTGTCTGGGGAAGCCAAAGGTCACTGCAGGCAACATAATAGTTTCCTTACTACTGTTTTTTGAATCCTGTTACTTCCTTCTGTATTCGCTTTTTTCCTTGTTTGAGTACACTGTGGTTGCAAATCACAGAAATCAATTCTGGTTAAGGTAAGCAGAAGACTTTTTGTGAGGATGTTGGGTGGAAAGTCTGGAGTCCTGGA
>RJWJ010024675.1:0-24656 GCA_004363605.1 Indri indri | reverse complement strand
TGCTATCCCAGACTGAGGGAGACATTTTGCAAGCATGAGGCATCTCATCATCATTTTTCTGCATGTCGTGTGTTCTGTCTCTCAGTTGGCACTTCAATAGCTCTGACCTTTTAAAGTCATCCTTTATTGAGCCAGAGAAATGAAAGGCCAGTCAAATCTTTGAGGAGAATGGAGAGGAAAGCAAATGCTTTGCAGATGTAGCCCCTTTCCTTTTCTGACAACAGGACTTCTCTTTTAGCCTTATTAAACAACTTAGGCAATATTTAAATCTATAAAAAGTAAGCAATTGCCAAGTACTGTCCTTTTTTTCTCTGATACATGTTGTTTCCTACATTCCTCCAGTATTCTTTTTATGTTGAAGACTTTACCTACTTAAAAAGGATTTGTAATATAAAAATGGAAATTAATTGTTATGCTCTCAATTACTTAAATAATCTTAAACTAACACTTGAAGGTCCTGATAATTTGGTCCTGACCTACATTTTTAAAACATCCTGCACTGTTTTTGCATCTTTTTCTCAAAAATGCACTTTGTCTTACTATCTCCCTGAGGAGAGATCTAAGTTCTCCTTGTTATTGACTTCAATGGTCATCTCTTTACGCTTTAACTAATCCTTTTGATTTACACTTGGCATAAGTACTATGATCATTCCGGTATTGCCCTGCTGATAATATCACTTTAATGTTTATCTTTGGGTTTCAGTAAACATTCTGGTTAATGTTTATCCTTGTAGCTGTCCCTCTACCTTATAAGGGAGAGAAAACTTTACCCTTAACATAGATACTACTGTCAATATGAAAGGCAGTAGAGCATAGTATTTTAAGTGTTTGGATTCTAAGAGACTGCCTAGGGTCAAATCCCAGCACCAAGATTTATCAGCTGTGTGACCTCAGGCAATTTATTTTAATCAGTTGCTGGGCTGTTGTATTGTTTTCAGTTTTGGGCTATCATGAAAAAAATCTATTTTGAAGATTTGCATACAATCTTTGTTTCCCTGTATCTTTTTAAATTAACAAGTAAAAGTTATATATATATTTATGATGTACAATATGATGTTTTGATATATGTATTAATTGTAGAATAGCTAAATCTAGCTCTTTAACACATGCATTATCTCACTTATTTTTTTGTGGTGAAAACACTTACAATCTACTTACTCTTTTAACAATTTTCAAGTGCACGATATATTGTTATTAGCTAAAGTCATCATGATTTACAATACATCTCTTGAACTTATTGCTCTTATCTAACTGAAAATTTGTGTCCTTTGACTAACATCTCCCCAGTCCTACCAACCCCAGCCTCTGGTAACCTGGTAACCACCATTTTACTCTCTTTTTCTATGAGTTCAACTTTTTCAGATTCTGTACATAGGTGAGATGATATGGTATTTGTCTTTGCATGTTTGGTTTATTTCATTTAACCTAATGTCCTCCTGGTTCATCCATGTCGTTGCAAATGACAAGATTTCCTTCTTTTTTAATGCTGAATAGTATTCCATTATGTATATATACCATAATTTCATTATGTTAAGCGAAATAAGCCCAGCACAGAAAGACAGACACCATGTGATCTCACTTATATGTGAAATCTAAAAGAATTGAACTCATAGAAGTAGAGACTAAATGGTGGTTACCAGGGACTGTGGTGAAATGTGGGGAGATATTAGACAAAGGATACAACATTTCAGTTAGGAGGAATAAATCTAAAAATTCTCTTGTATAACATGGTGACTATAGTTAATAACAATGTATTGTATTCTTGAAAACTGATGAGAGCAAATTTTGTGTTCTCACCACAAAAAATAAGTATGTGAAGTAATGTATATGTTAATTAGCTCAATTTAGCCATTCCACAATGTACAGTTGACCCTTGAACAACACAGGTTTAAACTGCATGAGTCCACTTATATGCAGCTTTTTTTTTCTTTACCCAAATGTGGTTTGGTCACATTTGAGGGATGTGAAATCCACATATACAAAGAGCCATCTTTTTGTATACTCAGGTTCCACAAGGCTGACTGCAGGACTTGAGTATGCGTGAATTAGGTTATATGTGGGCAGTCCTGGAAAAAATCCCTGTGTATACTGAGGGACTACTGTATACATATTTCAAAATAACATGTACATGATATTTGTACATGATAAATATATACACTTTTTATTTGTCAAAGCTTTTAAAAATAAAGGCATATGCAAAAAATCCACACCCAATATTATACTCAATGGTGAAAGACTGAAAGTTTTCCCCCTAAGATCAAGAACAAGACAAAGATGCTCATTTTCACTTCTATTCAACATTATACTGGAAGTTCTAGCCAGCGCAATTAAGCACGAAAAAAAATAAAAAGCATCCAAATGGAAAAAAAGAAGTAAAATTATCTCTATTCATAGATGGCATGGTCCTATATATAGAAAATTCTAAAGGACCAACAAAAAACTGTTAGTGCAATAAATGCATGCAGCAAAATTGCAGGATCCAAGATGAACAAGCAAAACTCAGTTGTGTTTTTAGACATCAGCAATGAATAATATGAAAAAGAAATAAAAAACTCCATTTATAACAGCATCCAAAAGATTAAAATACATAAAAATAAATTTAACCAAGGAGGTAAAAGACATGTACACCAAAAGCACAAAGCATTACTGAAAGTAATTAAAGAAGATCTAAATAAATGGGAAGACATTCTATTTTCATAGGTTGGAAAACTAAATGTTATTGTGATGGCAATACTTTTTAAAGCAACCTACAGATTCAATGTAATTAATCTCTATGAAAAAATCAATGATCTTTTTGCAAAAATGGATAAGCTGATTCTAAAATTCATATGGAATTACAAAGGACCCTGAGTAGGCAAATTAATCTTGAAAAGGAACAATGTTGGAGGACTCAAAGGACTCACACATCCTAATTTCATAACATGCTTCTAAGGTATGGTAATTAAACCAGTCCAGAAATAAACCCGTATATCAAAGAGCAATTAATTTTTTGACAAGGGTGCCAAGACAATTTAATAGGGAAAGAATAGTCCTTTTGACAAATAATGCTGAGACAACTACATAGCCACAAGCAAATAATGAATTTTAGTCCCTACCTCATACCATATATGAAAATTAACTTAAAATGGATCAACCACCTAAATTTAAGAGAGTGAACTCTATAATTCTTGAAAGACTACGTAGGGAAAAATCTTCTTGACCTTGGATTTGGCAGTGGTTTCTTAGATATGATACCAAACCACAAGCAACAAAAGAAAAAAATGGGTGAATTGAACTTCATCAAAATTAAGCCTTTTTTGCAACAAATCACACTATCAAGAAAGTAAAAAGACACCCCACCGGATGGGAGAAAACGCTTGCAAATCATATATCTCATCAGAGTCTAGTATCCAGAATACATACATATATATATCCTCTATATGTATATAGGATATTTATATATATACCATATATAATAGGATATGTTATATAATATATATCCCATATATATAGAACATATTAAATGTATTCCATATGTAGGAATATATATATATATATATATATATATATATGTATATATATAGGCTAACAATGGACCTGCCAATACAAAGCACCCATTGCAAAGTCATATAAAGGCACAATATACAAAGGGCTAACAAGCAAATGGGAAGATGGTCACCATTATTAGTCATTAGGGAAATGCAAATAAATCTAAAACAGTGAGATACCACTTCATACCCACTAGGATGACTACAATAAAAAATACAAAAAATAAAAAAATGTTTTGTGAGGATCTAGAGAAATTGGCATTCTAGTAGGAAGGTAAAATCATGCAGCTGCTAAGAGAAACAGTTTGGCAGTTCCTTAAAAACCTATATGAAATTATCATATAACCCAGCAATTACATATACCCAAAGAATTGAAAGCAGGTGTTCAAACTAATATTTGTACAAAAATGTTATATAGCTTCCCTATTCATAATAACCAAAAGGTGGAAGCAACCCAAATGCCCAACAGCTGATGAATGGATGAACAAAAGGTGGTATAGTCATACAATGGAATATCATTCAGCTATAAAAAGGAATAAAGTACTGATACCTGTTACGACAGGGATGAACCATGAAAACATTGTGCTGAGTGAAAGAAGCTATAAATAAAGGCCACATATTGTATGCATCCATTTATGTGAAATATCCAGAATAACCAAATTCTTAATAACAGAAAGTAGATTAGTAGTAGCCAGGAGCTGGGGAAATGAAAAAATGGAGAATCACTATTTAATGGGTATGGGGTTTCCTTTTGGAGTGATGAAAATGTTCCTGAACTAGTGATGATGGTTACATGACATTGTGAATTTACTAAATGCCACTGAATTGTATGCTTTCGAATGATTTAAATGGCAAATTTTGTGTGTATTTTGCTACAATAATAAAACCTAAAGCAAAAAAAAATGTAGATCTCACGTGATGTGCTTGTATTCTTTAAATATTCATGTTGTAGACCTTACATCTGTTATGGACAGTAAGGTTGGTCTTACACAAGGTAACACTTCCATTACTGGGAATGGAACATGACCTGTGACATTATAATGTGTCCAATACCCTTTGTATGTGTGTAGACTTCAAGTGCTCATCTGTCTCTCATTGGGACACATTTGCTGGTTCTTGGGAGAATCCTTCACTGAACAGCTCTTAGGACAGTTATGGCTTATGGATGATACTTTTCCTCACTAACTCCTTATGACTATTTTTCATTCAAACTCTAGATTTTGGTTTAATATTTATTGCTTGTGATCACTAATAGTGTTGTCAGTATTCTTGAGTCAAATCTATTTCAAGACATCCCCGTTTTGTTTGCTTCCAGAGGATCCATAATTGTTCCATGGTTCATGTGTACCTTTGTCCCATCATTGCTGGACATTAAGATCACTCTGAACACTTTCCCCATGTCTCCCTCTACTCTGCATCCATAGGCTTATCAGGCCCAAATTCTCATGCTTTCAGTCTTTTTTCAAAAATATTTTTTTTTTGCCTTCATTTATATGACTTTGCAATGGGTGCTTTGTATTGGCAGGCCCATTTTTAAAATGTCTTATGACTATTTCACAATATTTTAGTATGGTCTACCATTGTACTTCAGCATGTTAGACTACTTGACCCCTCTTTTGTTGTTCTCTTAAGTCTTTGCTGAGACTCTGAGCCCATAGAAAAAGTCACATTTAACACCCTACTTTGTTAATAAATATCCCCTCTTGATATTTCTTTTCTCCCCAAAATTATTTGTTTTCTTTTTGTTATGCATATCAGTTTAACTTTTGCTCACCTTCTCTAACCTTGCATTTTTACAATCATCATACTACTTAGCAAACTCAGAAACTTCCTTAAGGCCAGGAACAGTGGCTCATGCCTATTGTCCCAGAACTTTAGGAGGCTGAGGTAGAAGGATCACTTGAGGCCAGGAGTTTGATACCAGCCTGAGCAACATAGCAAAACCCTGTCTCTACAAAAAAATTAAAAAAAATTAACCAGGTGTGGTGGCACATGCTACTCAGGAGGCTGGAGTGGGAGGATCATTTGAGCCCAGAAATTCAAGGCTGCAGTGAGCTATGATCATGCCACTGCACTCTAGCCTGCGTGGCAGAGTGAGGAAAAAAGAAAAAAAGAACCTTCCTTAAGAACCGCTCTTCTTAACAGATTACACAGTATTGTAAATAACAATTATCCCTTATATAAATAATTTCTCTCTAACAATTCTATCTCTGTGTTTTTTTTTTTAATTAGAAAATAATATTTGGGCAAAGTAGCCCAAAGAAGACTATTCCTTTAGAAACCATATGTCCCATTTCTTTAAAAGCCCAGACTTCACTGCAATATAATACATCCACATAACAAAACTGCACTTGTACCCCCTAAATTTGTTGAAATAAAAATAAAAGACAGAAATTCCTCCACTTGTTTGTGTTCCAAGAACAACAACCCTTCTCCATATGATAAGACTCACTGTCCACTCCTTCTCGTGACTTCCCTAAGACTCCCAGGTAAGTCCCTTGCTTAGCTGAGGCAAGGCCAAACACTGACCTTTGCCTTTTTTCCTTAACCTGCTGACAAAGCCAGACACATACCTTAACACTCCCCATTCTTTGTCCCATGAATGCTTATCTGAGATTAGAACTCTGGAAACTGGCTAGACACATCAATAAACATTCCCTGCTCTTCTGACTGATGGAGACCTCCCAGATTACAAAAACAAGTCCAACTATTAGTCACCCACCCCGTCTTTTCCTCTTTACAATATTCCAAGGCAAAACCATTTTGCCTCCGCATAGACGCTCTGATCTTCAGGACTGGGATGTCTTCCCTATTGCAATATCCTGAATAAAACTCATCTTCTTAAATAAAACAAACAAAAAATCCCAATAGGTCCCATTTTCTCTGGTGTCTGCCTATTTTTAGCTTATAAATACCCTATCTGACAAATAAAATAATTGACAAATATATCTCTGCTGTAAAATAACTGTGGCCTTTTCATAAACTGTTGCCATTTTAGGAGCAAAGTTAATTTTCAGTATTCTAAAGTCTTTATCTCTCTCTTGTCTTACTATCCCCTTATGCCAAATTAATTTAAAAAGTTCCCTAAACACTGCTTTTGGCTTTTGGCTTTGGAGAAAGAATCAGGATAAGAAATGACAATGTGATTTACTTCGTGTTACACAGAAAACTCACTAACAGAGCCAACATGGAGTCGTCTGTTACCCCAGTAAACACCACCATCCGAACTAAATTGTGTTACCTGTGAAACTTGAATAAGAACCAAATATTGTCTGGGAATTCTTTGGAACTGTTTTTTTTTTTTTTTTTTTTGAGACAGAGTCTCACTCTGTTGCCTGGGGCGAGTGCCGTGGCGTCAGCCTAGCTCACAGCAACCTCAAACTCCTGGGCTCGAGCAATCCTACTGCCTCAGCCTCCCAAGTGGCTGGGACTACAGGCATGTGCCACCATGCCCGGCTAATTTTTTTCTATATATATATTTTTAGCTGTCCAATTAATTTCTTTCTATTTTGGGTGGAGACGGGGTCTTGCTCTTGCTCAGGCTGGTCTCGAACTCCTGAGCTCAGGACAATCCGCCCACCTCGGCCTCCCAGAGTGCTAGGATTACAGGCGTGAGCCACCACGCCAGGCCTTGGAACTGTTTTCTAACTACAAAAAAAGGTACTGCTTAATTTTGTTTGAAAAAGCATGCAAAATGATTAATGTAATATTCTGTAATTATGTATATTGTTACAATGTAATTCAGCAATCCCCAGCCTTTTTGGCACAGGAACTGGTTTCATGGAAGACAATTTTTCCATGGACCTGGCTGCCAGTGAGTGGAAAAGGATGGTTTCGTGATGATTCAAGCATGTTACATTTATTGTGCACTTATTTCTATTATTATTACATTGTGATATATAATGAAATAAGTATACAATTCACCATAATGCAGATTCAGTGGGAGCCCTGAGCTTGTTTTCCTGCAACTAGACTGCCCCATCTGGGGATGATGGGAGACAGTGACATCTGACGTGTCTTGCTTACGTCCAGTGTACTTCGTAATCTCATTTTGGTTGCTGTCACTGCAGAAAACCATGCTTCACAAAGATAAGATGTCGGAAATGGAAATAGGTTTTTATAGTGCTTTTGCAGCAATCACAGGATATTCCACCTTGGCTTTAATCTAGCATGTATGGAGGTTTGAAGTTGTCTCAAACATACTTTTAAGGCCACTGTCATTTGCAATCTCAAGCAGTTGATCCTCTTCTAGCACAGACAAAGTCAATTCACCTGGCTAGCAAATGGGTCACAGATCCATTGCTTCCTGGTTCGGGGGTCTTTTGTGGTTGGGAAGTAATGCTCAAACTCTTTTGAAAGCTGATATAGCTGATGATCATGTACCAGCTGGGAGAAAGAAGGCCCTGGCTCAGTCTCTTTCAAAATCTCTGCTAATGTTCGAAACATGTCAAAAATCCCAATGTTCACTCATTGCCCCCATAATTCCAGTTTGGCTTTGAATGCAACCATTTTATCTGCCTACTTGAACACAGTTGTTGTTCTCCCCTGAAGTGACAGATTGAGTTAATTGAGCAGGTTGAATATGTCACACAAGTATGTAAGTCTGGGACCCACTCTGTGTCACAGAAATGTGCTGCCAGTGGTGACTGTTTTTCTAAAAGAAATCTCTGGAGCGGCTCTCACAACTCAAAAACTCTGCCCAGTGATCTACCTTTAGAAAGCCATGCACTTCTGTGTATAAGAAAAGACATGTGTGCTCTGCGTCCATCTCTTCACAGAGCTGGACAAACAGATGTGAGTTAAGGGCATGTACTTTAACATGGTTGATAATTTTAATCACATACTGCAAAACATTGTTTAGTTTAGGTGACATTTTTCAGCTGTCTGGCATTTCTCCATGGATGACACAGTGTGTAGACTCACATTCAGAAGTGATCGCCTTGATCCAAGTAGTGAAACCAGAAAGCCATCCAGTCATGGTAGCCGCTCTGTCCATGCATAAATTGAGACAAAATGACCAATTCAGTTTTCCTGATATGTAATCATTCAAAGACTTGAATAGTTCTGCAACTGTGGTGTTGGTTGGCAATAAAAGTACATATAACATATCCTCATGCACATCCTCCTGAAAAACATATCCCACAAAAACAAGCATTGTTGCCTTGTCAACATCAGTAGACTCATCAACCTGAATTGCGTACCACGGTGACTCATTAATCCTCTCTAACAATTGTCCCTCAATATCTTCTTTTATTTCATTAATTCATCTAGTTATGGTGGTAGCAGAAAGAGGAACATGTGCCACCTTTTGAACTGCAGCCTCTCCTAAAGTTCATGGCAAATGTCCTTAGCAGAAGGCAGGATAAACTCTTCACCAATAGTAAAAAGCATCTTAGCTTTAGCAATGCAGTTAGCCACTAAGAATTATGCTCTCAGTGCAGACACATTTGATGAAATGGTGGCCTTCAATAATTGCTTCTGTTCTTTGTGTTCACGATTTAAAAAAAAAAACAACTCCAAAGGCTTGTCTTTTAATGCAGGGTGCTTGGTCTCCACGCGACAAAGCAGTTTTGAAGATTTCATAGCTTTGTTGGATAACCAGTCACCACATATTATACAAAGCAGGCTTGGGGAATGTGAATCACTTGTTGCAATAAACCCATCATTTAAGTAGGACTCCTGGTATTTTCTTTTAAATGCAGCTTTCATTTTGTCAGCAGTCTTAGAGTCTTCTGCTGCCTCATAATTAGGTCTTTCCCCCTTTTCAAAGGAGCTCTCCAGCCACCTTTGGTTTTTACTCATTTTTGCTAGGGTTAGCTTGTGGGCTTACCAAAACTGTGACTGAGACTAGTGCGCAATGCGGGGAAAGAGGCGTGGACAGAAGTGGTAAATAAAATAATGGGTGGGCCATGCATGGACTAAAATAAGTGTCGGATTCTGACTTAAAGCCTGCCACCAGATGCAGCTGTGCAATTGAAGTACATCAACTCACTTGCCACTATAAAGCTTGCCACCAGATGCAGCTTAATTGTCACTTGCCACTCACTTATAGAGTCTTGATAATGAACCTGCAAGTAATTGATCTCTTATGGTCTCTGTGCAGTCAAACGTCTCTCTGCTAATGATAATCTGTATTTGCAGCCTCTCCCCAATGCCATCGTCACTGCCTCAGCTCCACCTTAGATCATCAGGCATTAGATTCTTATAAAGAGCACGCAACCTAGATCTCTTGCATGTGAAGTTTACAGTTGGGTTCATGCTCCTATAAGAATCTAATGCCAATGCTGATCTGACAGGAGGCGGAGCTCAGGTGGTGATGCAAGCGATGAGTATCAGCTGTAAATAGAGATGAAGCTTCCCTTGCTCACCTGCTCCTCACCTCCTGCTGTGCAGCCCAGTACCGGTCCGTGGCCCAGGGGTTGGGGACTGCAGATGTAATTAATGAAATAAATAGACAAAGCCATAATATTAGACAGCCTATACAGCACATTCTCACATTTAATGGAAATGGTAAAAATTTTTGTGGGTTGATGGCAAATCTGTCTTTAACCACACACATGCTCAGGCCAAGTGAAAGAAGGGGAAAAGGCAGTAGCAAGCTCAGTTTCAAGTGACTGAGAGTGCCTTAGGTGTTTTGCTGATCTTCAAAACTGTCAGCCAAATAAATCTTTAAGCAGCGTGCCTAGACTGCACAATAAACTTTAGTTTTACTTGAAGATATTCCCAGATTCTTCCCACTATTCATGAATTGCAGTGTAACACACCTACAGCATGAAAGACAGAACATGTTTCACAGCGACATGAAGAACTGGATATTGTTTTACCTGGGGGGTGGGTAGGCTTGGGATAACCTTATCTAAAGTTCCCATACTCTACCAAGACTATCTGGGGGTCTTTTAAAAATCTGGATGCCTATGCTTGTCCCTGATGATTAGGATTCATTTTGGCCAGGCTGGAGGGAAGAGGTTAGATGAGGACACCACTGCTTTAATACAAACTCTTTTATTTTAGATTGTGATGAAACAGACCTGAGCAGGGGGCTGCATACCAAAGGTCACAGTAGTAATACTGGCACTCCTAATGATGATTCCTCTGCCTGTGGCTCTCAACCTTTTTGATACTATGGGTTTTCCTGAAAAGCATTTGAAAGGAAAACTGTAATGTAATAACAATTTACATTTCAAAATAAATTATATACTGCGAAGACAAATTAATGTGAGTATAATGTTACAGGAAAAATTATTTTGATATTAAAAAGTATTTTACTTTCAAAAATATGAATGAGCCTATGTAGGCTGTTTTCTTGCTCTGCTACAGTAGATAATGTGGAAGTTTACTTTCAAGATAAAGCCGGTAGCTGCATGTTTATCTCCTTCTTTCTCCTAAGAAAAGTATAGTGGTGTGTTAATTATATTCCTCAGTTTATTGTACATGTTCATCACTGGTCCATTGGAATCCTTTTTATGTTATTTAGTTGTTTATTTATTCTCTTTTATCTTCACTCATAATTCCTATTGTGCCCACAGGCAAACGCTGATTAAATTATGTCTTTTATGAGAATGTGGACAACTACCTTTTAACTTTGTATATGACGCTGAGATATCATTAATTCTGAATTAACTTTATGAATTTCCTGCCTTATAGTTTATGCTTTTGAGATTGTATTTCAGACAATGTTCCCTGCTTCTAGGTAACAAGATTTTTTAAAGATATTTTTTTCTGTTAAACACATAGTTAACATTGATATCATGATCTTTAATAGGTACAACTTGATATTAGGTGTTAAGCAGAGATCTAGTTTAATTTATTTCAATTTAGTGAGCCAGTTTCCCAACACCATCTATTAAAAGAAGTCTATCCTTTCTCCATTGATTTATAGTGTTCCTGTTATCTTATAAGTTTACACACACACCACATTAGTCCCCTTTGGTGGATACCACGGAGGTTATTTTATTACTGATGTCTTGAAATGTGTATTGATATGAGTCAAGGCATGTTTTTCTTCATTAGTTATAATTTTGAAGATTGAGATGAAGGTCTTTTTTTCCATATAAATTTTGTTTTAAATTTATCATGTTCATCAAAAAACTCTAACTAAATTTTTGAAAGGGATTTCCTTGAATTTATAGATCAATTTGTAGATGTTATGATCATTATAATATGAAGTCATCCCATTTAAGAATGTGAAGCACTTCTTTTTTATTTATATCATTATCTATGTCCTTTATCATTGTTCTGAAATTTGCATCAGGGAGGTCTTTTATATTCTTGTTTAATTCCTAGATACTTTAGTGTTTTTGTTGCTATTGTAAATATCATTTTAAAATTATATTTTCTAGTTGCTTAACTCTAGTATGAAAATGCTGTTGACTTTGTAGGTTGCTCTTAAAATTGTCAAACTTTTTTTCATATGCTTATTTGTTCTAACAGTTCCTTATTAATTCTGCATTCTTTTCAGATTTATTTCTACAATGTACAAACATTCCTTTTCTTAAAGATGATGGTATGCTCATTACCCATCTACATTTCTCCTTCCTAGATCAGAACATTATATTTGTAGAGATTTTATTTATTAATTCTTCAGATACATTTGTTGAGTAGTTATGCTCCAGTAACTATGAAGAAGATACAATGTTGAGCCTGCCCAACATTTTTGCTCCTCTAATGGAGCATACAGCCCTGTGGGAGAAATAATCAGGTGAGCAATTTCAGTAAAGTAGGTTTTACTATTATAAAGGAAGTAAAGGTGCTATAATGGCATATTACAAGGGCAAGTAATCTGGTTTAAGTAATCTGGGCAGGATTCTTGAAGAAAGTGCTCCAGCTAATATGTGAAGGTTGAATAGCTATTATTCAGCCAAAAATGAAGAGAAAGAGTGTTCCACGCAATAAAAATTTCCAGGAGCAAAGAGATTATGAAATTTATAGTAACTGAATGAATTTTTTATGGCCATAGTGCAAGCTGTGAAAAGATAATTGTACAAGATGAAACTGATGTGATAAGAAGGGGCCTGATCATTGTCTAGTGCATACTAAGGATTTTTGTTTTGAGGACAAAGCATTAAAATACTTTTGTCAAAGAATTGGCATGATTACATTTATAATTTAATGTTGGAATTATTGCCATTTAGAGGGAAAGTAAATAATGTGGGCCTACAGCAACTCCTCTTTCTGCAACAATTTCTCAATTAAGAATACAAAGATCATGCTGTTTTGCCTAGGCCCATGTAACAAAATGATTAAATAATAAAGAAAAATGTTATTATATCATAAAACAAGATAAATAGATACAAAGTGTTTCCAGGGTTAGTTAATTCAGCAGCTTAACAAGTTCTGGGTTCTATGCTAGCTCCTCTGCGATTTTACTGTTTTTTAAATTTACAAGATGGGTGAAACTCACAAAATATTGTTCAAAAGCAGAGAGGAGTTTCTCCTCATGAGTGTATTTTTTAGTCAGAGACGAAAACCATTTGAGAAGCTCCCCAGGAGACAATGCCTTATATCTCATTGGCTAGGGTTGTATCGCATGTCCATTCACAGAATGATCAATGAAGAAATGACCATGATTGTCTTAGACCAATCAAACTTCAACCCCTGGGACCAGGGAGGGAAGCAGGGAAGCCACCTTATGTGAACACAAAAATCAGAACTTTTATCAGCAATAAAGAAAGGAGGTGGGGGTGGATTTGGGGTAGATGACCAACAGTATCTGCTGCATCCAGGTCCAAAAGAGCTCATGCAGTCTAGCCCTGTGTTCCCCAATCTCCGGCCGCAGACCGGTATCGGTCCACGGCCTGTGAGGGACCTGGCCACAGAGCTCCACCACACCGCCCCCTCACCCTGGTTGGTGGAAAAATTGTCTTCCACGAAACTTAGGAAGGGTGGCAGGTGGTGGTGCGCAGTAGGAGGTGAGCAGGAGGGAGCCAGCAAAGCTTCATCTGTATTTACAGCCGCTCCCCATCACTCCCATCACTGCTTGAGCTCTTCCTCCTCGCCCCCAATCCCCACCCCCGTCTGTGGAAAAATTATCTTCCATTAAACTGGTCCCTGGTGCCAAAAATTTTGGGGACAGCTGGTAGCGCATGCCTTTTCTTCTGCCCTCATCATCTTCCCTCACTTATTATATTGAGTGTGTTATCATCCAAACAAATTACCTGAGTTAGGAATGGGAAACTCCAGATAGAGGCTGTTTTATCATGGCCTTCCTACAATGCCTCACTGTGATAATCTCTCTCACATTCTCTCTCATTGGCACCTAATATCTCATATTGGCAGAATGCTTTGTGTATCTCAATGCCTTTTCATATGATATCTCATTTGATTCTTACATAAGAACTGCAAGGTAGGCAGAGAAGCCCAGGGAGATCAAGTGACTATCCAGAATCAACCAAATGCCTCCTGGATCAAAAATTACTTCACACAAATGTGACTCCTCAGGCATTGGTTTATAAATTCTTTCAACTTATCATCTACTATTAACTGTGATCATACTCTCATTTCTTTCATTTGAGAAACACTGTACAAGATAATAACAAGATGTGATTTGGATAAAAGAGCTGAAGGAAAACTGTAAAAGAAGACTGAATTGAGTTGGGAGGGAAATATAAGCCAAATCATGCCTGAATCTCAGTGCTCTGGCAGCAGGAAATCTGAGCCCACACTCCAGTTAAGCCAGCTCTTTGCATAAACCTCAGCAGGAAACTCCAGAATGGCTGTACACCTGCTCGAAAATATTGGCAAATGAAGTTCTTTTGAAACAGACAAACCGGGGTGCATTGGAATTAGGCTTCAGAGGATCACTCATGCTAGCTAGTTTTCAGGATAATGGCAATAAGCCCAGATGGTCTGCATACTGTGTTGCCTATATTGTACGGGATGGCTGTGGACACTGACATTAAAATATTCATTGTAACATCCATTTTCATTATGTAAGTTCTCCCACTAAAAGGCAAAAAATAAAAACAAACACAATCCCTTCCTAACCAAAATCTAATTAAAATCAGATATTAAAATAACCCTTATCTTTTATCATGAATTATGTATTTTTGTTTACCTGCCTATTGCTTGAGGCATCAGAGTATGCTTACAGGATCAGACCTGAGAAGTCATTTTAATTCAAATACATCATCGGAAAGAAAATAATTTTCTTTGTTTAAATGTCTCTGCTTAAATGTTTATGTCTAAATGTTTGTGCAGGTGATTTTTTTTTTAGCTTTGTACTTTCTGTGTAGAAAATGATTTTTGCTGTTTTATTTTTTCATCTGAATGAGAGCATGGCTAAAAGGATATTTATGTGGCTATTATTGAACTAAATCAGAAATATGCAATTAATTAATCCCATGAGTCTTATGTGCAGCTTCTTATGTGCTTACCAATGTGCTGCTCTGTAGCTCCCTCGAGCCTCACCCCAAACCCCACTTCTATCTCTACACATATGGTCTACATTATATTTCAGTCAATAGATAGCTTACTGCTTCCTTTTACCACTGGAACAAATGCTTTTAATTCTTTTTCTTTCTTTTAATTTCAAAGAATTTTTAAGTAAAATCTCAATATCCGAAGACCTATATTTTAAGGGGTAGAGTATTTAAAAGGAAAATATTCAATGGAACAGAATAGTCTATAAAGAGACCCATTGTTGGGTTCTGTTACTATCTGTCTGATCTTAGGCAAGCTATTAAATTGCCATAAATTTCAGCTTACTCATTGGTAAAATGAGAATACTAATACCGCCCTAAAAGGGTTCAGTGATTGAATCCTGAAGAAGCATTTATCATTATGCTGGATACATAGTGGATCAGAATCATTGTTTACCCAGCTTATTATAAACAGAAAACACAAAACTCAGAAGTCGTAAAAGAAAAAGGTGAAAGTTATACGTATGCTGGAGAAATGCTCATATTATACCAAATCAAAAATGAGGTTCAAAACAATTTATTTGTACAAAATGATTCCATTTTTTTTTTTTTTGGTAAAAAAAAAAAAAATGCAAAAAAAAAAAAAAAAAAAAAAAGGTAAATATATTCGAGACATGTAAATCTCTCATGGCAAAGAGCCCCAACACACTAACCTGTCCCCAACAGATGCATTACAAATTATTAGAAAAGTTTTGTAACATATTTGCCAAATATTCCAATGCACAAATATAAAGATTTTATGCAATTTACCAATAAATAAGAAAGACAAAGTAACATCGCAGGAGAAGAAGGGGCAGTGGCTGTGAACAGGTAATTTTTATAAAAAGAAGTAGAAATGACCAACGTATGACAAAGTGCTCAAACTTTACGAGCAAATAGAGAATCGTTTGAATCCTGAATTCTCCTCCTTCTACCACTGCCTTTCCTGTTGTGGTATTGACAATGGAGGGAATGTGAGTTCATTTTTTTATAGTGGGCTAAATGGTGTCCCCTCAACCAAAACACAATCATGTTCTAATCCCTAGAACCTGTGAGTATCGCCATATATGGCAGAAGAGTGACTATTACGTTATATGGCAAAAGATATGATTAAGGAATTTTTTTTTTTTGAGATGGAGTCTCACTCTGTTGCCCAGGCTAGAGTACTTTGGTGTCAGTCTAGCTCATAGCAACCTCAAACTCCTGGGCTCAAGCAGTCCTCCTGCCTCAGCCTCCCAAGTACCTGGGACTATAGGCACCCACCACCACTCCTGGCTAATTTTTTCTATGTTTAGTGGAGACAGGATCTTGCTCTTGCTCAGGCTGGTCTTAAACTCCTGACATCAAGCGATCCTCCCACCTCAGCCTCCCAGAGTGCTAGAATTACAGGCATGAGCCATCACCCCTGGCCTAAGTTAAGGATCTTGAGAAGAGTTTATCCTGGATTATCCAAGTGGGTCCTAAATGCGATCATATTTACTTTTATGAGAGAGGCAAAGGGAGTTTTGACACACACATACACACAGAGGAAAAGGCAACGTGAACAAGAAACCAGAGATTGGAATGATGCAGCAACAAGCCCAAAAATACCTAGGAATGCCTACAGTCACCAGATGCTATAGGAGGTATGGAATAGGTTCTCCCCTAGAGCCAGAGGGAGTGCAGGTGGCCCTGCCAATCTCATGATTTCATATTTCTGGCCTCCAGAACTGCGAGAGAATAAATTTCTGTTGCTTTGAGCCACGAAGTTTGTGGAAATTTGTTATGACAGCGCTAGGAAACTAATACACTAATATTTGGTTTGTCTAATCTGATCAAGGAAATGGAAAGGATTGGCAGGTGCTATTAGGTTCCTTAAATGCAACAAAATTAATTTCTCTTTTCCTCAATATGACCCATCAAAAAACAATCATTTTCCCTCTTAGTCTGAAAAAAATAAAGATTGATAATATCTTGTGTTAGTAAAATATGAGGCAAACACCCATCTGATATACTCCTCACGGGAGTGTAAATTAGAACAGTCTTTTAGGAGACCGTCAATGCCTATTAAATTTTAAAGTATGCACAGTAATTCCATTTACACATATTAACAATGAGGCACTTGTGAGAATATTCATTGTAGTATTATTGATAAAGAGGAACAAAATGTATTTACGTAAAAGTCCAGCAGCAGGAAAATAGATAAATCAAATATGGCTTGGAATACTAGATGCTGATTAGAAAAGAAAGCAATAGGTCTATATGACTGACATGGAAAGATCTCTAAAGTATACTGTTTCCCTAAGAAAGCAAGTGAGAACATAATAAGTATAATCCACTAAATATATTTATGAAAGGAAAAACCTTGAATCTATTTGGAACACATTGTTCCCACCCTAGTCCAATCTACCATCTTCTCTTCCCTGTAGTATTGCATAGTCTCCTGTTCTCCCTGCCATCACTCTTGCCTTGCTTCAATTCATTGTCTACACAGGAGCTTAAGAAATGCTTGCAAAATGTAAATTACATCAGTCACCCCTGCTTAAAACTTTTTCATGAATTCCCTTTGCTCTTCATGAAAAAAAAGAGAAAAAAAAATAACCCTTTTTACCGTGGCCTTAAAAACCCTGAATGATCTGATTCTTGCCTACCACTGACACCTCTTCTCATATCACACCTTCCTGCAGTCTAGGGGCTCCCATTCTAATCCTGGGTCAAAGCATGTCTTTCCTAACTCAAGAGGTTAGAGTTAACAAACTGTAAGTTCTATTTCAGTGTTAGCATTTGATGAATTAAAATATAGCAAATAGAGGTGACTAGAACAAAGTGTGTCAAAACCAACATACATACTTCAGGCAATCTTTTTCAACTTTAAGTCATCCTGGGAGTATATGGATTCATTCTCATTCTTTAATATGGCGGTAACCAGTTAAAAATGTCAGAAGAAAGCAATTAGAAAGGTTGCTAAGGACCAAACAATATGTCATATTAGTGATGTTTGATCTAACTGGGGTTGTTTAGACAAGAAATAAGTAATGAACTTGTTTAGAAAAGAGAATTGGAACGTGAAGATGAGAACTCAATTAGAGTTTCATTTGCTCATCAGAAAAATCATTATTGAATACCTCATATGTACTGGATGTGATGTTGGGCCTTTTCAAATTTATTATATAAAATAGACTTATTATGTGTTGCCCAAAGAGCAAAGCTAGAGGCATTGTGTGAAATGGCAGGTAAATGACTTTACACTTAACATAAGAAAAAAGAGATAATTTTCAGGGAGTCTGAAAAACAAATGGGTGATTTCAGGAGTCACTGAACTCCTCATTGTTGGAAATATTCAGCTTTTCAGAGAGTTAGAAATGAACCTTATTCATCTCTGAATGCCTGGTACCTTAGCACATGGCTGAGTAGGTGTTCAATAGCAATTTGTTGAATAAACAAATGCATCAAATAGGTGAAAGAAATTGTTTATTTCTAAAATTATTAGACTCTAAGATGTAGTGTTTTTAAGAGAACATAGGACCCCACAATGTCAGACTCCATCTTTTCCTCTCCTCATTTTCCTCATAAAGTATGTCAAAGGGAAGTATCTCCTCATAAGAAGTTCAAGTATGACATGGAGGAGAAAACAATAGTATCTGAGAGTAGCTAGAAGAGTGTATGTGGAAGGGGATATAAGTAGCACAGGGTTTTGCATGGTGATGTCTGGATAGGGGATTACAGTATGCATACAATTCATCACTCTCTTTTTTCCTATTATTTGTAGTACTTTGGAAAGCACTAAGATAAATTTTCTAGAGAAATTATCGTAATTCTCTATTTTCCTTCATTACTTTTGAATTAATACAGCAAATTGCTTTGTATTATTAGTCTCCTTTGAACAGATAAACAAAACAGAAAATAGAGGAATAATATTGGAAAAAAAGGCTTAGTTATGATTTGGGTAATCAAAATTTATTTTACTAAAAATGTGGGAAGGAGATTCTTATTGATGAGAAGTATACAGATGAGAAGGACCAGACATAAGTGAATGAGTGGAAACTCCTGTCTGAGTCATCCGCATCTCTCCAAGGAAAATCTCAGAGCTCAAATTGCCTTCTTGATACCACTTGATCATTCACATATAAACTCCATTTCCATAACAAATTAATTTTAATGCCAAAACATGAAATTCAATCTAAAAAACGATTTCTTGTCAAATTAATGGTGCATTCATATCTGAGGTTAGGACTGAGTTATGACTGTTGAAATTAAAAGATAAGTCATGGGTGTGTTCAAGTCATCTCAATTTTTGCACATTTATTCAGCACTTACCCCAACACTAGAAATGTGCTGAAGGCAATCAAAAAGTGGTTAACATGTACTTCTTGTTTCTGGATATTATGAGATACCAGAGACTGGATTTATCCTTCCATTGAAAATAACTAGAAAATTGGACCAAATATATGAAATAACTATTTTCACACATTGGACAACAGGCAGCACAGGAAAATAAGTGAGGTGAGTCCTATGATCATATTTGCTTTCTTGCCTGAGGGCACATTCCACACCACAAAGCAGCAGAGGGAGCTGATCTGCAATAGGGTGGTTTCCTTGAATTGAAGAGATAGAGATTAAGGAAACTGAGGGGGCCAGAACATATAGAGCAGAGTTCTGATAAACTACAGCTACCCAGAGAAAGAACTTCAGGAATTTACTTGATGAAAATATCTTCCATAAGTGAAAGCAAAATCAAAATATCCAAATAAATGAAGAATGAGAGAATTTTTCACTAGCAGATCAAAACTAAAAGGAATGCTAAAAGAATTTCATTAGGCTTAAGGAAAATTACACTTGATGGGAAATAAGATTTAAATGACGGAATAATGAGAGGCAAAAAATTTATATGTAGATGAATATACAAGGCTTATTTCTGCTTTTTTAAATTTAATGTGAAAAAATATTGACTAAAGCAAATATAATAAGGTATTTGGGGCTTATAACATATATAGAAATAAAACATATGACAGTGATAAGAAAAAAGATGAAGGGTTAAATAAAAATATACTGTTGTAGGGAGCTTAGGCTCTTAAGTGGTATGATATTAATTCAAGGAACAGAGTAAGTAAAGGATATATAATATAATTAGTAAAGTGAGTGTTAAAATATGCAGTATGATAAACTAAATGATGAATAACTGAAACCAAGAATCACGCTTGAATGAAGTTCATTAAGCCAAACTTTAAAGACAGGTCAGTGATAAGCACAGGTCACAAATGTGTCGGTGTCCTGGGCTGTCCATCCAGGGTTGTGAAAACAAGGTATTTAAAGGAGAGGGCATGCAGAAGAGAAAGGAAATGAGGAGGGGCAGACAGCGAGGCAAATGGTTACATTCTTGTGAGGCTCTAATTAGCGTTCAGTAAATCTTCATTTTACATAAGATAAGGTGAACGTTCAAAAAGGGAGTAGAGGGAAAAAAGATCAATTATACAGTCTTCTCAGAGTAGGCAGAGGAGTGGCTGATCTCATCTGTCCTTGGTTTGCATCTGTGGAGATTCAGTGTGAAACAACAGAACTCAGGATCAAGGATTTATTTAGATTGTCACTCTGAGGTTATAACTGGCACGTGCTTGTTTTATAGGGGCCATATATCCTGAAACGTTTTAGGGCTAACAAGGCAATTCCCAGTAAGCAATCTGTGAGGAAAGCTATCTGGAGAGGCAAAGGACCTTTGTTGTTGTGGGAACCTGGCTTATGCATAAGGCCATAAGACAGGGTCATGGAATTACAACTATTTATTTTAGGGAGAGGATGGCTGTGCTGCATGATTCAGTTCTTAGGCTCTATATCCCTTTTGACATTATGAGTTTTGGGGAGTCCCAAGATTTTAAAATTTTCCTTTACAAATACATCAAGGAAAATGGCAGGGTAAGGACATCTGAAAATCAATAATAACTAGCAAAAACCATCAGAATCAACATTTTCAGGATGTTGGAAATTAACCAAAGGCTTGCAGCAATTTAGGGAGCATTTATTGTAGAAAATAAGCTGAATCTCAGTAAGAACAGTGACCTCTGTGGCTTTTTAACTGGTTCAATTTCTATACCCCTCCACTGAGGTCTTCAAAACCAACAATCCACAATCATGGTGAAAACCAGCAGTCCAGTAGCCAGTGGAGGGGACAGAACAAGGTTGGAGCTTTTTTCAAAGCCTCAGTCTCAGAAAATTGTCATTATTTACTTGTCTTGTGGTTCACTGGAAGATACCACTTGCTAGGCTGCTTTTATGTAACCTCACTTGGATCTACCCCTGTAAAGGAGCCTATTCCCTGGGGTGTTTGGTTTGTCAGAAACATTTAGAGGAAATTGTTTAAATACACAGATGCTTAAGGTGGTTTATAACAGTTGGAGCAAAAGAGGGTAGACAAAAACCTTAAATGGAAATCCTGGAGATGAGATGTCCATAGGAGCTTAGGTGTTACTGGGAATCTAGAAGATGATGTGAATGTCATATCTATATATGACACTTCACCCAACAACAACAAAATACACATTCTTCTCATGTGCACATGAGATAATCTCCCAAATATGCTGGGACACAAAACAATTCTCATTAAATTAAAAAAGCTTGAAATCATATGAAATATCTTCTTTGACCACAATGGAATAAAACTAGAAAACAGTAACAGTAGAAAGTTTGGAAAATTCACAAATATGTGGACTTTAAATAATGAACTCTTAACCAATAGGTCAATGAAGAAATCATGAAGGAATTAGAAAATAATTTGAGATGAATTCAAATGAAAACCCAACATACCAAAACTTATGGGATACAATAAAAAGAGTGCTGAGAGATAAATTTAAAGCTGTAAATGCCTACATTAAAAAAGAAGATAGGGCCGGGCACAGTGGCTCATGCGTATAATTCTAGCACTCTGGGAGGCTGAGGTGTGAGGATCGCTTGAGGACACGAGTTCAAGACCTACCTGAGCAAGAGCAAGACCCTGTCTCTATTAAAAATAGAAAAATTAGCTAGGCGCAGTGGTACATGCCTGTAGTCCTAGCTACTCAGTAGGCTGAGGCAGAAGGATCACTTGAGCCCAGGAGTTTCAGGTTGTAATGAGCTATGATGATTCCACTGCGCTCTAGCCTGGGCGACAGAGCAAGACTGTCTCAAAATAAAAAAAAAAAAAAAGACAATAGATCTCTTTGGATATGACACCAAAAGCACAGGCAACAACAGAAAAAAAGCGTATGAACTGGGTTATATCAAAATTCAAAATTGCTGTGCATCAAAGAACACAATCAACAGAGTGAAAAGGCAACCCACAGAAAGGGAAAAAATACTTGCCAATTGTATGTCTGATAAAGGCTTAATGTCCAAAATATATAAAGAGCTTCTACAACTGAACAATAACAAAAACAAACAATCTGTTTAAAAAAAAACCCAAACGCTTGAGTAGGCATTTCTCCAAAGAAGAAATGCAGATAGTTAATAAGCACATGAAAAAATGCTCACCATCACTCATCATTGGGGAAATGCACATTAAAACCACAATGAGATACCATCTCACACCCGTTATAATGGCTTCTATCAAACAAAGAGAAAATGATAATTGTTGGTGAAGATGTGGAGAAATTGGAACCCCCATACAATGCTGTTGGGAACTTAAAATTGTGCAGCCATTGCAGAAAACAATGTAGCAATTCCATAAAATGTTAAACATTGAATTATCATATGAATTACCAATTCCATACCTAAGTATACACCTAAAAAATTTAAAACTAGTGTTCGAATAACTTGCACACAAATGTTTGTAGCAGCATTATCCACATACAGCCAAAAAGTGAGAAAACTCAGTCTATCAGTGGGTTAATGGAGATTAAACCATTAACGTGGTATATCCATACAATGGGATTTATTATTTGACTATTAAGAGGAGGGAAGCACTGATTCATGCTATAACACGGATGGACTTAGAAGACAACTTGCTTAATGAAATAAGCCAGACACAAAAAGCCATATATTGTATGGATCCATTTATACAATGCTCATAATAGGCCAATCCATAGAGACAGAAATCAGATTGGTTGTTTCCAGGGAATAGAGGAAGAGAGGAGTGGAGAATGACTACTTAATGTTGTGTGGGATTCCTTTTTACAGTGATGAAAATGTTTGAGAATTAAATATGGCTGTTGGTTGCCCCACATTATGAATGCATTGGAAACCACTGAAACTGTATACTTTAAAATTACTGAAATGATGAATTTTATTTAATTGAATCTCACCTCAACAAAAAACAAAAGTTAAATATAAAGTCACTATATGACTAAGCATTTCCATTCTTAGGTATATATCTAGGAGAAATGAAAATGAATGCCTAAACAAAAACTTGTCCACAAATGTTTATAATGAGGTTATTTAGAATAGATAAAAAGTGGATACAACCCAAATATTTATCAAGTGATGAATGGATAAACAAAATATGGCATATCCATATGATGGATTATTATTTAGCCATTGAAAGGAAGTACTGATACATACTACCACATGGATGAACCTTGAAAACATTACGCAGCGTAAAACAAAGCAGTCACAAAACACCACATATCGTACGATTCCATTTACAGGAAATGTCCAGAATAGGCAAATCTATAGATATAGAAAGTAACTAATTATACCTAGGGTTAGGAGGGCTGTGGTAAATGAAGAATGACTGCTAATATGTGTGGGGTTTCTTTTCGGGGTTATGAAAATGTTCTGAAAGTAGTTAGTGGCAGTTGTTACACAACTGTGTTGAATATACTAAAACCTCTCCGTTGTGCACTTTAAAAGGGTGAATTTTACAGCTTTTGAATTATTGCTAAATTTTGAAATACACTATAAAAATCTACAACACTAAGTAAATAGCAGATGAAGGAGAACAAATGGAGTTTTAAATAGTCAAT
Organism: Indri indri; assembly: GCA_004363605.1. NCBI lineage: Eukaryota > Metazoa > Chordata > Mammalia > Primates > Indriidae > Indri > Indri indri. The sequence goes on along the minus strand of RJWJ010024675.1, from coordinate 824 downwards.
CCAAAAGAATTTTCACATATACCCCTGAAAATTGGATATGATTTGGATTGTGTATAGGCTGTCTATAAGCATAACATTATCACTAAGGCACCAAAATAGTAATTATGTAATGTTTCATATTTAGATAGCAATAACAGGATAGGAGCCTGACAAAAAGACAATTATCTTTCTACTTAGCTCGAACACATACCCATTTTTAAGAAGAATTTATCTTTCAAATCAGTTTGCTTTTAGAAAGTTTTCAGTCAGCATTTCACATTCTTCACTTATCAAAAGTCTTACATGATATCATTGGGCCATTTGGGAATTATATTACCACATTAAATTCTAACAACAAAAACTGCTGAAGAAAATAGTAAGTCTTTTAGTTTTGGCACAAATGAAATTTGAGCAAATACCTTAGTAGTCAATGTCATCTTAAAAATAAATTGTGATTTCATATTACACTGCTTCTCCTTAGAGTGTGAGGAATAGATTATTACTGTAAAACCACATAAAGACTATCTGAAGGCTGAGAAACTGGAGCTGCCACTTTGACTTATACTTAAGCAAATAGATATTGCAGCTTCAGCCTGGACTTGGAGACCCAGTATTCACTCATCATTTTTCCTTGTTCTAAGCATCAAGTGTTGTACAGCAAAGCATGGGTTTTCCAGTGGAATCCCTTTATTGTGCTCTGATCAAGAAACCGACCAGCCCAGTTCCTGCCATCTAGGCTATTATATCCCACTTTGCCCATGTAAAATTATGTCTTGACTGTAACCTATCAAAACCCAAGTAAGAGTGGGGTCTTCCCATTAAATGGGAAGTTTCTGTGTCTTATT
>RJWJ010024674.1:0-24635 GCA_004363605.1 Indri indri | reverse complement strand
ATCAATATACAATTGTTTTGAACCACTTACAAGTGATAGAAATGCCCATATTTTCTGTCATAACAACAAAATAAACACTAATAAAATAGGACGTCATAAAGAGTTGAGATTTCAGAGAGGCCTCTGAATTTTTTCTCTAGCAAGTGTCAGAGTAAACTGTATTCAACCAAAAGAAAAGCTCTAAATCTAAAAAAAAAAATAATAATAGTTTCAGGGTCCTTGTATCATGTGACTGTTTTTTGTGCCCTCATTTTACTCTGTGCTCAAATTTTTTTAAATCCCCATTTTAAAAGCCCATGCATATTTTATGAATTGAGCCTAAATGTCCCATCATCACAAATTCCTAAGACTCTTTCTGCTCAGAAACTGATCATTAGTGAATTCATTTTGTATTCTAGTGGTTGTCAAAGGCCATTCTGAAGGTGTTACATTGAGTTTTGACATTAATTGATGAACACTTAAGCTCATCATAACTCTGCTGGGATTCAGAACAGCAGAAATTAGAAAGACGAATTTTGGAAGATGAATCCATTGAAAAGAAATGTGACTTCAGAGTCATTACTGTTGAATGCTTGGAGTTCCGTGACATCCACACAGAATGCAGCAAGGGCTCTGGCTACAGGCAAGCACAGTGCTGGGGGCAGGGGGAGAAGGGTTATTCTGCAAGCGTCAAGCAGAACTGGACCAAATCAGCAATCTGGCTTCACAGTCCCATGTCCTGGGCACACATGAGAACTAGGTTTGCCTTATTCTCTTAATGAGTTAAAGATGAGCATCTCCAACAGGGGAAAAAACTGCTTAGGTGGAAATCATAAAGAGTTCTTATTTCTATTACTACCGAAGGATTTGTAGAAATGGAAAATGTCACTCTTAGGCTAAGAGACAGGAATCAGGGCCTTGGAATCCCATCAGCTTTGACAAGCAAGTATTAAATACAGACATTGAGCTAGGAAGAAAATAGAGCAGTTTTCTTTGGCAGTAGTGGGTACTTGCTCAGCGATGCTATTTGAATAACTCACTGGGAGCTCGGTAAGGTTCAAGATATTACAGAGCTTTCTGAAAACAGAAAAAGATGGTGAAATGATGACAAGATAGGTTGAAAATCAATACATATTCAAAATCCATAACTGCCATCTCAACTTGGGACCAAACTTTTCTGGGGTCACATTTCCAACATTGCATAAATAACTACCTCCCTCATCCTTGAGTCCTTCTGATTTTTCCCTTTGCCTAAGGGAGAAAAGAAGCATCATGTCAAACAATTTCAGGCCAGGTATGGTGGTGCACACCTGTAATACCAGCTACTCAGGAGGCTGGGGCAGAAGGATCACTTGAGCCCAAGAGTTTGAGGCTGCAGTGACCTATAATTGTGCCTCTGCACTCCAACCTGGGCAACAGAGTGAGACCCCCACCCTGTCTCTTAAAAAAAAAAATTTCGGATTCCTCTAGCCTCTCCTAATGTCTGAAAAGCATTTTATACATTAGTCTTACCCTCCTGTTTCTAGAATCCCTACCCCTATTGATTTTTTTGCACAATAAAGGAATCAGAACTAAAACAATAAAACATCTAAGTAGATGGCTCATGTTATAATTATAAAATTTAGAATTGTGGTTGGAGTGCAAGAAATTCACCATTTTTTTGGTTCACTAAAAAATATGAAGCTAATTTTGTCTAATCCTAAATCAGGAAGATGTGGGGAATTTGCTTTTTTTGCCATTCCCAGGATTTTGGTGTTCAGGGTCCCACCATAAATTTCTGGTAAGAATTAGCAACGTCTTAATCTATCAAACAGGTGAGAGTTCAATACAGGGTAGGTTGGATGGGATGAGGTGCTGAACAAGTGTTGGACCACAGATTAGCATCAGTCCTAATCTCATCATCTGATGACCTGGTTGCTGTTGATTAATGGTCCTCACTAGATACCAAGAAAAACACAACTGGGCATCCACTGAATCCTGGTGTTGGTAATAGCTGATTGCTCCTTTGAAGGCTCATCACAGTCTGCAGATCTTATGATCTTAGGTCTTTGTGTCCCTCCCCTTCACCCCTTTCCCTGCCTATGGCATCTTTTACCAAGTCTGCATGTATAAAAAGTAGAGATTTGAATATTTCTTGATCTACAGTAAATGACCCATATCTCACTGTCTGGATTGAGGGGAATAGGAGGGAGGCCCTCAAAGTGCAGCAGAATAATGCAATGATCACAGAGGGGATAAAAGCATACCATTCATCATCAGTCTGAGTTCTTTATTTCAAAACACAGAAAACAATTGGCTAATTTAAGCAGAAATATAGATTAGGAATATAGAATATGTCAATTCACTCAATTTAATTATTCTACATTGTATTCATAAATCATATCACTATGTACTCCATAAATACATACAAATATAATTTGTCAATTTATAACAAAATTAAAACATTAAAAAAATTAAAAAAAAAAGATACTGAATAGCTTACAGAATCATCAGGAGGGCTGGAAAAACCAGGTTTAGGAAACTGCCAGTATAACATCCAAAATTATGTGACAAAAATGGTCCTCTGAAGACATCATTGTTATTATTGCCACGCACTACACATTGTGGCAAATCAACACCACTAAATCTGGACGCTGGACCTTGCCTCCCACAACACAACCATAGCCACCTGGGAACCAGACCTTCCTACACTTGTCACCACCATAAGAAAATGTTCCTCCTACTCCCCTCTTGCATCACCAGATCCAAGTTCAGAGTCTGGGAGATACGTATTTTATTAATGAAGCTAAGGTCATTTCTCTCCACTACAGATGCAAAGGATTCCCGGAAAGCTAGAAGCCATTCTTTTCAGCAGGATGACTCTACCCACCACTAAGATTCATCAGATGGGAAATTCCTCAAGGTAGGAAAGGGTTTGGATATGAGTTGCCAAAACATAATAAGAAATGTCTTCTGAATTAATGTTTTCAAATACTATCCTGACTCGATCATTTAAAACCATTTACTTGTCTTTTTATCTCCATGATTTATTTATATTCTTTGAATTCAGTTGCTTGCTGTGTTCATGGATCTTTTATAGAGTGGGTATATCTGTTAAAGTTAGATTCAGCTACAAGTTACAAAGACATTAAAAATAACTGTGATTTAATAAGCTATTTTTTTTCTCAAATTTGAGAAGTACGAATATAGTCCAAGGCTGGAATGACATTTCATGGTGACAGAGACCCAGGTTCCTTCAGCACTATTGCTCCACCATGTATAGCTTCCATTTAGAAGATACCTTCATGGTTTAATATAGCTGCTAAATCTACAAATATTATGTCCACATTCTAGCCAGCAGTAAGAAGAAAAAAAAGAGAGGTATATTCTACCTCTTTAAAGACACTTCTAAGAAGGTATACACACTACTTACACCAGTTTACATCCCACTGGGCAGAATTCAGCTACTTAGACATGTGGCCAATCTAGCTGCAAGGAAAGTTGAGAAATACAGTTTTTATTCTAAGAGGCCATGTGCCCAGCTGAAAATTAGGAGTTCTGCTACTACAGAAAATGAGTAAAATGGGTATTGGAGGACACCTACCAATCTTTGACACGATAAAGTACCTTTATGGCTGAAAGTATGGAATTACAGAGAAGTTAAGTTACCTGTCCAAGGGGTGGTGATAGGCAAACTCTCCAGTCTCCCAAGAAGCAGATCTGTTTGGCCTCTCTGATCATTATTGCAAACTTTTTGGACATGAACCATCCAAATTTCAAGCATCAGAGTGTATCCCACTCTTTCCATGGTCCCTTCCTTAATTAAAAGAGCCTATCTTGGCTCTCTAAACTTTGTAGGACTCACTATTCTTCTTACCACTGTTGTAGAGGAATTCTAAAATCGTCCCCAAACTCTCTGCCCTCTGGTGTATCTGCCCTGTAGAATCCTCTCTCCTGGGAGTAAGAGGGATCTATGAATACGATAGGACAGTCACTCCCATGATTGTTACATTATATAAGACTCTGTCTTAGCAAAGGAGAGATTCTCCTGCTGGTCTTGAAGAAGTGAGCTGCCATGTCATGAGAGGGACACATACCAAAGGACTGGGAGTGGCCCCTAGTAGCTGAGAATAGCCCCCAATTGAGAAAAGGAGAACCCCAATCCTACAACTGCAAGGAACTGAATTTTTCTAACAGCTATAAGAGTTTGGAAAATAGGCCGGGCGCAGTGGCTCACGCCTGTAATCCTAGCACTCTGGGAGGCCGAGGCGGGTGGATCGCTCAAGGTCAGGAGCTCAAGACCAGCCTGAGCAAGAGCAAGACTGCCGTCTCTACTAAAAAATAGAAAGAAATGATCTGGACAACTGAAAATACAGAGAGAGAGAAAAAATTAACCGGGCACAGTGGCACATGCCTGTAGCCCAGCTACTCGGGAGGCTGAGGCAGAAGGATCACTTGAGCCCAGGAGTTTGAGGTTGCTGTGAGCTAGGCTGACACCACGGCACTCACTGTAGCCTGGGCAACAAAGTGAGACTCTGTCTCAAAAAAAAAAAAAAAAAAAAAAAGTTAAAAAAAAAAAAGAGTTTGGAAAATAACCTCAAGCTCCAAAAAGGAACACAACCCAGCTGACACCTTGATTGAAGCCTTGTAAGATCTGAAACAGAGAACCTAGCTAAGCTGCACCCAGATTCCTGACCCATGGAAACTGTGAGATAATAAGTAGATACTGCTTTAAGCCACAAAGTTATGGTAATTTGTTATGCAGCAATAAAAAATTAATATCACTACAGCATTACTTGGTATTATTAAGAGAAAGAAAAGGGGGGAGATAGAAGTTGCAACCAATCAAGTCTTCCTTTGCTGCAGGCATAATGTCAGTGGCTCTACATACATTATTGTATTAATGTCTAATAGATTAGCATATGGGGAGAAAATAAGGCTCGGAGAAGTTAAGCAATTTGTACAAAGCGTAAAGCTAGAAGGGTGCAGAATTGACGAACTGGACCAAGCATTTTCTAGTACTTTTCAAATGATCGTTTAAATGAATAAAAAGTCCTTAAAGCAATAGATTCTAAACTTTTTGATGAAGTTATCCAACAATAAAATTTTTTTGAGTATTCATCACTAATATTTGTTTATTTGTATTTGCTAAATTATATGTTTATAAATTAGCCATTTTCTTGTTTGAATAAACAGTTGATTTTCTGTTTGTGAGTTTCATAATGCGTTTAGTCATTGGCTTTTTAAAAGGGAGGAAAAGAGGGTGAGGAGAAGAGGAAGGAGGGAGAGAGGGACTGCAGGACAGAAGGAAGGGCAGTTGTGACCCAAGAGTTGAATGTCATTGAGGAGGAGGAGCACAGGAAGGAGGAGCTTATGAGACAGAGGACTACATTTGAAAGCTAAAATAGCACGAGAAACATAAGCATTTCTTAAGTGTTTTCTATGCTGTATTTTATGGACCAAATGCAACATAGTATGTCAAGGAAAATTTCTACAAACTTCCCTGGGAACTGTTGTGGGAACATTGAAAGTCAAATGTGGACCCTGTTGTTTAGATTAAAGCGTAAGCAGTCCCATTACAAGAGCTCCTGGTGACTGCATAAAAATTGTTGTGCCCCTTCCCACAATTGGATTTTACAGTATGGTGATTCAACTTTTTGAAGTGCTGGTATTCTGGTTTACATCCTCCTGATTGATTTCATTCTCTCTTTTGTCTTGTTTTTGATTTATTCCAGAAATATTATTATGACTTGTGTTCATCATTTCAGAAGGCCTCGTTTGTGTAAATTTGCAGTCTCCCAATCTTGTTCCGGTAACATATCTCATGTCTAATTAGTTTCAGATATTTCAATAGCAGATGATAGTCTAGCTCAGACTAATTACAGCTGTTAATGCAAGATAATGATGTAGTGGTAATAAAAATACCACATCTCTTTTCATATTTTGGAATTTACTATAAGCTCCTCCGGAGCTCAGAGAAGATCATGTTTTCATTGCTCATCCCTGAGACTAAAAGAAATGTCAGAAATCACATTTCAGTACACAATTAATATTTCTGTGCCCAGCTGGCTGTGTGGGCTTTCAGATTGCAAATCTAATCTGTTTGCAAGCTTTCTACCTAATTCTTGGCTTTATCCCCAGATTAAATACTGAATGCTGTTTTAGCTGCTAATTTCTTTGGACAGGCCATCAGTATTGCAAAATAGAGACACCATTTCTCCTAGCAATCATTTCTCAAGTCACAGAGATAACGGCTATAGTTTGCACTAAATCAGTTAGGGAAATATATCAACTCATCTCCCACTGTTCATATATCTCTTAAAGGTTTGGGACAGGTAAAGTGAATAAATAATAAAGAGATTGACAACTGCTTATAAGAAGAGACAAAAGAGATTGGGAATTCTTTTGTATTTGTTTTTACTTTAAAAAGGCAAATGTAAACAAGATAACGTAATTAAAACCTCTAAAATCAGAAACCCCGTGAATAGGTGGCCAAAGAGTTGTTGAAGAAATTCTAGAATATAGTCACATTCTGATCTGAAAGAGGCGATTGAAAAGGAATGGAGGTCATTGAAAATCCCAGGTTAAAACTTGTCAAAGCACAGTACAAAATGGACTTAACATACACACTTATTATTCTATAGATGATATGCAAATATGTAAGAAAAGACATCAGAAGTTTAAAATAGTCTGTTGTTATGATTTCTTATGAGAAATAAAGACTGAGAAATGAGAACTGAATTTAGAAAACTAAACTTGGAAATTTACCAAGAGTGTAAATAAGCAAAACCCAGTCCCCATTTTCTGGAAGAAAAAAGCAAAGATCCTAACAGATTTAGTGTAAATAACTGCTGAAAATCCTGCTCTGTGCCCCCATATCAATTAAAAGTGACTGCAACCTGTCTGCTTCACCTAATCCTGGGTTGTTAAAACCCATCCCCAAACCACCCATGCTCTAAACCTAATTCCAATCCTGGACTGATAAAAAATCAAAGAGTATTTTTAAGATAGGGTTGAGACTTTGTTCTTAGTTCTTTCTCTTGTCTGGCAGTAACATGAATAAACCAACTTGTTTGTTTGGCGCAGGTTTTCCCAGCGAGCTTTAAGAGATCTATAGCACTTATTACCCTTCATTCTTTTTCATTCTTCTTATTTTATTTTACTTTTTTGTATTTTTGCTGGGCTTCTTACATTAAGGATTAAAATAAAATCAATGCAACATTGGCTTTCCATTGTGCCAATTATTCTCATCTGCAAAACACTTTAGCTACAGTCCTAGTGAGCAGCTGAATGTTCACCCTACGTGTCTTTCTCTCCCTTCATTCTCCACCTCCGCCAAGCATCTTCCCAGAGCTGTGAAGCGTGGTTCCTATACAACATGCACAAGCCACTCACAATTTCCATCACCCTCCTCCTTCATGTCAGAGCCTTGCAGCATTTTTCTTCTTTCCTCATAGCATCTCCTGATCCTAGAAAAATTGTATAAGTACTAAGAAAAACTAATGGATCAAAGTTTAGGATAAGTTCTAGCCTGAATTCTCATTGCTATGCAGACTTCATTTCTTAATACCTCCATTTGGACAATTATACTTGTGGCATGGGGAATGAATAGATGTATGTGTACAGGCCTCATAAATCCAGGTCACATGTGCACAGGTTCAGTAAAGTACTACAAAGCGCACACACACACACACACACACACACACACACACACACACACGACACCATTTCAAAATTACTCAAAACCTTGACTTGTATGTCTTGAAAACCAGAAAGAGATCTCTGTACCTAATCTATAGAAATGTTCACTTAAATCTTTACTTCTTTCATATGTCACAGCTGCTCCTGGGACTCTCTCGGAAACTTCCTCTACCCCTAGCCCACCTCATTATCTGTCTTCTTCTTCTCCTCTCTGTAGAGTCCTTTATTATGTAAAGTGTTTTTTGGGGGAGTGAACATGGCTGTGTTCCAACAAAACTTTATATATGGACCCTGAAATTGGAAGTTCATGTAATTCTCACCTGTCACAAAATACTATTCTTTTAATTTTTCCCCCAACCATTAAAAAATATAAAAATCATTCTTAGCCCATGAGCTATACAAAAAGCAGCATTTGGCCCTAGTTTTCCAACCATTGATCTAAAGCTTTCATTTGTCTAAAACGCTAGAAAGGGAACCCGTTTGGCGCTGACCCTGGATCTACTCATTCCTGGGCCCAGCCTTATTCTCTGACCTTTCTTGCCTCTGTGTCTCCGCTTTTCTCGTGGTAGGGCTTTCTCTTGCAGTCCTTTCATCTACAGCTGGGACACAACCATCTCTGGATAACCTGTTCCTGGTTGCTGGCACTCTACCAAAGCAGCATGTGTCATGTCAGGGGAAGGCAGCTCGTACGGCCCCTGTGGGCTAACAAGGCGAGTGTAGCTTGGAGAAACAAACTGGTAGCTCAGGGAGCTCCTGTGTAAACTGGGTTAGAATCCACTCCAGAGACATAACGGGGATGAGTAATTCCCAATTCCAGCTGAAGAACAAAAGGTGAAAGACCTCCATTGACTGACTATAACAAAGCACAGAGGTTCGATAAATCCTGCCTTTGTTTTTAACACATTCCACTAATTTGACACAACAGCCAGAAAGTACTTATACCAAGTCCCAGCTGGGGAGTGGGAATGTTCGACTTTCAAGTCAGGTACCAGAACTGAGCAGAGAGGAGGCCTAGAATGGAAGAGGGACCCAGCCAGACCATCCATCTTCCCTGCCCTTGGCTGGGAGCCACAGATCCCCCATGATCCATCGCTGCCCTGATCTGGGTTTTCCACCATTAAGGCTCAATGTCATCTTTGGTACCAGCAGGGGTCTCAGTGTCTTCCCACGCCCCTCAGACCAGAAAAAATGATTGTGTTCCTCACTTCATGGTGATGGGAACATCTTCCACATCTCAGGGGACTGCACTCTGAAGCTCATTCCTGATTTCAGGGGGCAGCTGTGGATGGAGCTGAAGCCAGAGCAGTTCCAGGGCCTCTTTCTGATCTGTGGCCAAGTCTGCCTTGTAGCACTGAAACAAAGTCAGGAGGCATTGATGCCAGAGCATGGGAAGCTTGTAATTCTCTGTCTAGAACACCAGGAAATGGAAGACCGGGGCAGCCAGCACCCAGTAGGGCAGGATGTACTTCTTATCCAGCAGCAGTCACAGGAAGATGCTGTTGGCATCATTGTATTCCATCTCAGCAACTTTCAGCATGGCTACACAGGGATGCAACACAGGGATGGAGCCCTTAGCGATGGCGCTACCCACAATGATGGTTTCCTGGAGGGTACAAGTACCCAACTTGCACAGTGGGATCAGGATTCCTTAGAGCCAGGTTCCAGGCTTGAACAGGGCTTTCTTGAGTGCCATGTAGAGGTGGAAGTTGAGTTGTTTGTATTTGGCAATGTCATCTTGTTCCCAGGGGAGCAGGACAAAGTAGTAGAGGCGCTGGGCCATGCATTCCTACAATTGAGAGGCAAAAATCCTGGTGGAGGCTTGATATGAGGCAGCTGTAGTCCAGGCCTCAGATCTGTGACAAAGAGGATTTGCTCCCAGTTGGAGAGTGCAAGGATGATCTAAAATGTCTTAGGCAGTTTCCCATTAGAATTCTTAAATAACACTTCTTGGACTCCCATGTAGACCTCCAGAACCTGGGGTCCAGCTGGGGCATAGGGAAGTCCAACACCTCTGACATGACCATCTCAACCTCTGCTTCGTAGGCAGCTTCTCCATGAGGAAGTCAGCCAGGGTACCTGGCAGGAGGGTTCTTGTTCCTGAACATCTCAATGGCACACTCGCCCTCAGGGTCCACGACCAATTCTACATGGTGGCCCACTCCTGTCACTGTGGCTGTCTTCTCCGGGGTGGGTTACTTCTTGTCCTTGTCATGTGATCTATGCTGGGGCACTCCTGGACCCAGCCACGTGGTGTGTTCCCACAGTGCCACAGGCCTGCCCCCAGTGCCATGCTCAGCCTGGGGCTTCTCCTGTTGCTGCCTTGCTTGCTTTAAAATTCATTGGCTCAGCTGGGGCCCCACATACTCTTCTTCCTCTTCTGGGGATCTGGGACTCTGACGCTTTTCCCAGGCCCCTGTCTGCACTTTGTCCCAAGCCAGGATCTGCTCAAACAAAGGTGCATGTTTTTCCTGACTCCTGGCCACATGGCCCACCTTGAATTTGGTCATTTTTCTTGAAAAAGTTGCCAGGAATTTTCACATATGGGGACATAGGAATGGCCAGAATGTGTTTATGTGAAGTGTTTAATGTGCAGCAGAATCACCTGGGGGGTTCTGTTAAAACACAGATTGGTGAGCTCCATCCCAAAGTTTCTGATTAAGGAGGGCTGGAATGGCACCCCAGAATTTGCATTGCTAGCAGGTTCCAGGTGATGCTACTGGTTCACGGATCAGTCTTTGAGAACTGCTGATGTAGGTCATCTTAGCCTCTCTGGTTGAGTACTCCTTTTTTCCTTCTGTCTTTTTTTTTTTTTTTTTTCTTGAGACAGGGTCTCGCTTTGTCTCCCAGGCTAGAATACAGTTGCACAATTACAGTTCACTGAAGCCTCCAACTCCTGGGATCAAGCATCCTCCTGCCTCAAGTAGCCTCTCAAGTAGCTGGGAACTACAGGCACTCAACACCATGATGGCTAATTTTTTTTTTTTTTTTTTTTTTTGTAGAGATGGAGTCTGGCTATGTTGCTCAGGCTGGTCTCCAACTCCTGGCCTCAAGCAACTCTCCTGCTTTGTCCTCCCAAACTGTTTGGATTATTGATGTGAGCCACTGTGCCAGGCCTCTGTCTCTATAATTCTGTCTCCCACTTTCCATTCTTCCAATTCTCTGCCACAGAAATGCCAAAAATACAAACCTGAAAGATAATTATTTAAGTCAACTTGAGCTGCCATAGCAAAATACCATGGACTGGGTGGTTTAAATAACAGAAATTTTTTTCTCACAGTTCTGGAGACTGGGAAGTCCAAGATCAAGGTGCTGCTCTATTCAGTTCCCCAGTGAGGGCTCTCTTCCAGGTTTGAAGACTACTGGCTTCCCCCTGTGTCCTCACATGGCAGAGAGAGAGAGAGCTTCGGTCTCTCTTCCTCTTCTTATAAAGCCTCTAATCCCCTCAAGGAAGCCCCAACCTTATGACCTTATCAAAAACTAATTACCTCCCAAAGGCCCCACCTCCAAAGACCATCATAGTGAGGGTTAGAGCTTCAACATATGAATTTGCGGAAACACAAACATTCAGTCCATAAGAATAATTAACTCTCCTGAGATGGCAAAGACTGGATTCTTCTTTGCGGGCAGATGAATAGGGGAAAAACTAAGTAGTCTCATTAATAATGATTGTACTGTGAGTTGTATAAAATATGCAACACCATGGATGAATCTCAAAAATAGAAAAGGAAAAAGTCAAACACGAAAGATCACATAGTGTATGATTCCATTTACATGAAATGCTAGAAATGACAAAAGTGTACTGCCAGGAAACAGATTAATGGTTGCCTGATGCTGGGGGCCTGGGGAGGAAATTGACTACAAAGGGGCATAAGGGAACTCCTTAGAGTGATGGAAATGTTCTAAATCTTGATTGTGCTGGTGGTTACATAGATATATCCAATTGTCAAAAGTCATTAAATTGTGCACTTAAAAATGAGTGAATTTTATCACATGTAAATTGTGCCTCAATAAATCAGGGGAAATAAATATATACTGTTTATGTATATTATATATTAATATATATTATTTTATATTTATAAAATATTAAAATGTGTCCCAAACCAAAAAGATTCCATTTAAATTAAACTGATGGATCCTCCTTGATTTTAAAACAATTATTTTGCTTTGTTTTGTTTTATTGTTTGTCTTCCTTCCCACAAGCTAAAGGGGGCCTGCCCGGGCAACGAGGCACACAATCGGTACCTGAAGTAATGAAAGTGAGTGAAGTTCACTCTCATCTTCTTGAGTTGGGTCCAAAAGATGCACTTGTGAACTAATGAACACTGGCTACATTTGTTTTAATTGAACATGGTTTACCCGATGAAGGAAGTGTAATCTAAGTTCAACAAAGGAAATGGTTCCGTTTAGGGCAGAATCTTCACAAATCTCTCACTATGGCAATACTTGGTGTGGTCTTTTCTTTTCCATCTCCCAGAGGAATAATTACACGAGTTCTGCTTTCTGCTCACCTGCTTCCTCATGTCAGATTTGGCATCTCTATTGCAAGATAATTGCTGCCTGGAATATTCAATTAGCTTTTAATTAAATATTGCTCATTAATATAACTGCAAGACAATAAAACATATGTCAGTTGATTAGCCAAAAATTCAAATATAAATTACATTCATTTTTATGCCAACATGCACTTTACCTAATGAGACATTTGTCATCCTGCTATAAAAAGATTGTGTGTGATCTTATTTTCTTTTGGAGATTATTTTAAATGCCTGCAAGCGAAGTTTTAAAATTATATATGACAACTCATATTTTTTCTTACCTCTACATTAATTATTTTTTTTGGTTGTTCCCTTTTCTTTTGATAACTTTTGTATACATTAACTATTTAGAACAGAAAGTTATATCCAGTTACATACAATGGAATTTCTTTATAACAGCAAGCGTTTGGATATTAGCTTAATATGCAGTTATAGATGATGTCACTTTATGGATCAAAATTTGCTGCTGATAGTGATCATATATATTAGGAAACATGTATTTTTATTTAACAATATATTTTGCTGATTATAAAAGTAACATATAGTTATACGAGAAACCTTTGAAAATACAGAAGCATAACCTATTAATACATTGATGTATTTTTTCCAGTTCTCTTTTTCTAAGTAATTTTTTCTGTATTTCTTATTCTGTTTTTAACAGTTAAAATTATAGCATAATTTTAATATTTAATCTGGCTTTTTTCACTTAAGATTATATTGTGATCATGTATCACGTCACATGATACATTTAAAATTTTTTTTTAATTTAAAAATTTAAAAAAATCTGTAAAGCTACATGATATTTCAGCATATAGACTGATTATTTCTAGACACTGGGGTTTGTTTTTCCTAATTTTTCACTATTATACATAAAAGTGAGGCAAACATATTTATGCATAAGTCTTAATCACATCTCTGGTTACTTTCCTTAGGACTGGTTTCCAGAAATGAAATTGCTAAATCAGAAGCATTAAGGGAATACTTTTCAATTCTATGTGTAGAAACTTAAAAATAAATACAATAAGTAATTAATTAATTAATTTTTTAAAAGGGAATACTTGTGTTCTCAGCTTCTTGTGTCTTCCAAGAACATGGACAAGCTCAGTGTGAACACTTCCAGGCCCTGTGTAAACCCTGAACCTGATCTTCCCATAAGAAGGCAGAGTGCCCGCTGGGCGCGGTGGCTCACGCCTGCAATCCTAGCACTCTGGGAGGCCGAGGCGGGCGGATTGTTTGAGCTCAGGAGTTAGAGATCAGCCTGAGCAAGAGCGAGACTCCGTCTCTACTAAAAAAAAAATAGAAAGAAATTATCTGGACAACTAAAAATATATAGAAAAAATTAGCCGGGCATGGTGGCACATGCCTGTAGTCCCAGCTACTCGGGAGGTTGAGGCAGGAGGATCGCTTGAGCCCAGGAGTTTGAGGTTGCTGTGAGCTAGGCTAACGCCATGGCACTCACTCTAGCCAGGGCGACAGAGTGAGACTCTGTCTCAGAAAAAAAAAAAAAAAAGGAGGCAGATGATTGACGTGATTAGAGAACTGGGGAGAGTTGATGCCTCTGGTTTCCTGTGGTTTAAGTGAAGCACATCCCATCCCTTGACTTAGCTCTTCATGCAAGACCACCAGGACAGGGTGGTGCCCACCACCACCAATAGCCCAATGAAGAGTGACTACTGTTTAAAGCCTCTCAACCTGTAAGTGGCCTGAGGAGGAAGTCAGAGTTATCAGGCCAAAAGGTTCCAAGACTGAGAGGAGGAGAAGAGGCTCCACCAAGTTCTCTAATCAGCTTTACTCGACAGGCTTGTACTTTCGAACACTCCGTACTCCTTGACTCAGTTTGGGGCTCTACTTCATCTCCAAGAAGCCAGTGGGAAATAGTTACGATTAGCAGGATTCGGGTGGCAAACTCTTCACCAAGTCTCCAATAGAAGAATATAATGCAAGAGCTCAGGAAGGATAGAGCAGTAAATTCACACTTTGAAACACTCCTTCTGCTCCAAACACCTAGCAGTGATGGAAAAAACTATGAAAAGAAAACAAACAACCACAAAATAATTTTTAAAAACTATGCTCAAAAGCAAAAAATAAACACTTTTATGGATTATATATGGAAAAGAAATTAAAAATGGGAGCTGAGCTCTAGGTCAAGAAGCAAATAGGAGCAATTAGGAGTTTAATTCTTATGGAGTAATGAGAAATAAAAATGATCCACTAGGCTGGTAAGGGGATGAGAGAAAGACCTACTGCCAAAGACAGGGTTTGCTGAAGATCTCCAATTCATGAAAGCAGACTTAAAAAAACTATTACCAACTCTACCTAGGACTACAGATTATAGGAGTCATGGGATGCCAAAATACACAGATGAAACAAAATTTCCAAATGACATGAAGATATCTAATGCTAAGAAAAATGTCCAACCTAACGGTATGAGCTTGAATTTACTCCAAGTGAAATTAATTTTATAGAATAGTCAGACCAAGACTTTAAACAAGTTAGGTAGGCCCTTCAGTGACATAAATGAAGGAAATATAGCCATATGAAAAGAAAATTAGGTTGGGCATGGGGGCTCATGGCTGTACTCCTAGAACTTTGGGAGGCCAAGGCAGGAGGATCACTTGAGGCCAGGAGTTTGAGACCAACCTGGGCAACATAGTGAGACCCCATCTTTACAAAAAAAGAAAAAAGAAGAAGTAGCCAGGTGTGGTGGCGCATGCCTGTAATCCTAGCTACTCAGGAGACTGAGGCAGGAGGATCACCTGAGCCCAAGAGTTCAAGGCTGCAGTGAGGTATGATCGTGCCACTGTACAGAGTAAGACCCTATCTCTAAAAAAGTACAAAAATTATAAAATATAAGCAAGTAGAAATTTTAAAAAGGACGTATGGATATGGAAAAGAGCTCGTTAGAAATATTAATAAATAAAAATATGATTATTAAAATTTTAAAAGGTCAATGAATGAGATAAACTCTAGAAAGAGGTCACAGTAAAGAGAGAATTAGTGAATCAGAACATAATGAATTTGACAAAACACTGTAGTTAAGACAGAAAAATAAATTTTATATATACACATACATATATGTTATATACATATACACAGATATATATATACACACACATACATATGTATATAATAGAGTAGTGAGAGAGATGGAGAAAAAATTGACAGATTACAGCATATGTCTTCTCTAACAGGAATCTTTCGAACTATAAAGAAAAGTAAAGGAGCAATTTTTAGCAAGGTAGTGGCTGAGATTTTTTTCCAGAATCGAAGAAAGCATATGTCCTTAGAGTAAATGTGAACTCCAACTACTGAACAGGATAAATCAAAATAAATTTGTCCTAAACTACATCAGAGTGAAATTATAGTGTCAAGAAAGAAAAAAAAAATCATAAAAGCTATTACAGAGAAAATATATTATTTAAAAGAGCCATTGAGATTAAAAGCAGATTTCTTTTTTGCAGAAAAAGATTTCAGAAGATAATGGTGTAACTGTTATTTGCTATTTTTAACTTTGGGCAAGCAATTTAACCTCTTTGGGTTTCAATGTCCCCATTTGGAAGATGGGAATAGTAATAGCACCTACATCATGGGGTTGTTGTGCGGGTTATTAAATAAATAACCTAGCACATAGTAACGGCTAGGTAAATCTTAGCTGCTATTGTCATCTTTCTTCCACCTTTTTCTTGATGATTTGTAATAGCTAATTATATATTAAGGCTGTTAAATGCTTGTCATATTGTAAATACTTTCCACCAGCTTGTCATTTCTCTCTGCTTTATTTGTAGTGTCTCGTGACATATAATTTAAAATGTATATATTGTAAACAAATGAACTATTGTTTGAAATAAAATGTAAAATTTTTTTGTCTGCCTGTGTTATTTTATTTTATTTTATTTTATTTATTTATTTTAAGACAGAGTCCCACTCTTTTGCCCAGGCTAGAGTGCCATGGTGTCAGCCTAGCTCACAGCAACTTCAAACTCCTGGGCCCAAGCCATCCTCCTGCCTCAGCCTCCCAAGTAGCTGGGACTACAGGCACATGCCACCATGCCCACCACCATGCCCGGATAATTTTTTCTATTTTTAGTAGAGATGGGGTCTTGCTCTTGCTCAGGCTGGTCTTGAACTCCTGACCTCAAGTGATCCTCCCACCTCGGCCTCCCAGAGTGCTAGGATTGCAGGCGTAAACCACCATGCCCAGCCTTGCCTGTGTTACTTCAAAATACCTTTCTTTAACTTAAGAAATTCTTTCTTCTGCTTGGCCTAGTCTATTTTTGAAGCTCTTTATTGTATTTTTTATTTCATGCATTGAATTCTTCAGCTCTAGGATTTCTGTTTGGTTCATTTTTACACTATTGATATGGTTTTTGAATTTCTCATTCAAATCATGAATTGTTTTCTTAATTTTGTTGAATTGTCTGTCTGTATTCTCTTGTATCTCACTAAGTTTCCTTATGATTATTATTTTGAATTATTTTTCCTTATGATTGTGGTCTGTTATTGGAGACTTATTGTTTTCTTTTGGAGGTGTCACGTTTCCTTATTTTTTCATGTTTAGTGTGTCGCTACATTGATTTCTATGCATCTGGTATAAAACTTGTCTTTTCCAATTTTATGGGGCAGATTTCTAGGGAAATACTTATTTGTATGAATGGGTCTTGGGTATTGGTTCAGTGGGGTGTGTTGGTCTTGGTTCTAGATGGATGCAATAGTGTAGTCTTTGTGCAATTTCTTCAGGTGTCATCCACACTAGTAGCATTTGTGAGTTTCTCAGTGGCCTAGGCCGAGAGCATTTGTGGTGATGGTAGTGCATCTTTGCCAGTGATGGGCTCACCAAGCTGTTTCTCAGGTCAGTATATGCATGCACTTGATGGGTCTGCCAATTTGGGGTCTGGCTAACTGATGTTGGGACCACAGGGCTATTACTGTGACCAGGAACATGGGCCCACATTTGCTTAGCCAGTCTGCAGGCATGCCTGCCAAGAGCAGCACATAAGGCTGTATCTCAGGCCCAGGATGTGGTCATATGGCTTCTTGGCTGGCCTGAATACACGTCTGCTGGGGGTAGCCCATGGGGATGTTCCTCCAGCTCAGTGTGTGCACACAGGGCTGTTCAGCAGGTTTGGGGGCATGTCTATAAGGGGCAGGCACAGGGCTATTTCTCAGGCCCATGACACAGCAGCGAGGCTGCTCAGCTGTCTGGCCTAGGGATGTTTCTAAGGGGAGTAGCCCACAGCACTGTTACATACACCCAGGATGAAGGCATAGGGGTACTCAGCCAGCCTGGGGTCATGCCTGCCAGAGGTGGCCTACAGAACTATTTCTTGGATCCAGGAGGTGGGCACATAGATGCTTAGCTGGCCTAGAGACATGTCAGTTGGGGCAGCCCATGGGGCTGTTTCTCAGATCTCGGACAGAAGTGCCAGGCTTATTGGCTGGCCTAGAATGTGTCCACTGGGGTGGCCCACATGGCTGTTTTTCAGGCCCAGGATAAGGGCTCTTGGTTGCTTGGCTGGCTTTGGGGCATCCCCACTAGAGGTGGCCTGCAGAACTGTTTCTCAAGCCCTCATTGGGGGTACAGGTCCATTGGGCAGGCCAGGGGTGTGTCTGCAGGGGGCGGGGGCATAGCAAGGATCTTTCTCAAGTCCTAAGCATGGATGTGTAGCCATTCCACTAGCCCAGGGGAGTATTAGCTCTTCAGAAGCTTGAGGACCTCTCCCACCTTGGGGAGGGAGAGCAGCTATTTGGCCAGCTCAAGGGAAGAATTGCTCTGGGTGGTAATGCCAGACTGTTTCTCCAGTTGGGGGCTGGTTTCACTGCTATGCAGGACCAGAGTCACGGCTGATCCTGGTTGTTCATCTACCCATGTGGGCTTGGTGCAATGAGAGCCCCAGTGCTGGAGAGGTACAGTGGCTACTGGCCCCCAGAGCAGTGCATATTCCAGAGGTGGCTCTGGTCTCAAGATGGCACCATGCTGCAACAGATTGGCTCACAGGGGGTGTGTGGTGGTGGGGAGTACATAACTTGTGCTCCTAATCCAGGTAGTGCAGCTGCATGAATTTCTAACAGCTCTCCAAATGGGCTTTGGAGGACTATGGAATTCTCCTGCTGTAAGGATTGTAGGTGTTAGTGATGGCAGTGGGGGCTGGTGGGGATCGTCTGCTTACCCTTTCCACAATGGGAAGTCCCTCCTGACTCGAGGCAGATCCAATTTCGGTGGAGAGAGACAGGGCTGCACTGCCCTCCTGGACTTCCAATCACCACAGGTGTGTCTTCATTCCCCTGCTGTACTCCACCACTCTGTCTTTGACACTCTAGCCAAATCTTAGCTGTTGACCAGGCACAGTGGCTCATGTGTATAATCGCAGCATTGTGGGATGCTGAGGCAGAAGGATCACTTGAGGCCAGGAGTGTAAAACCAGCCTGGGCAACATCCTGAGACCCCATCTCTATAAAACAAATTTTTTAATTAGCTGGGAATGGTGGTGCACACCTGTAGTCCTAGCTACTTGGGAGGCTGAGACAGAAGGATTGCTAGAGCCCAGGAGTTTGAAGCTGCAGTGAGCTATAACTACACCACTGCACTCCAGCCCAGGCAACAGAGTGAGACTCTGGCTCTAAAAAAAAATGTAATTATTTATTCGTTGCCTTTGTCCTTTCTTGTGGAGGGAAGAACACCAGGTGTCTCTAGTCAGTCATCTTGCTGAGGTTACTCCAGGCAAGGATTTTTATCTACTTTTTTTCCCTGATGTGTTGTCACACCTAAAACTGAGACTGGCAAATTTTAGGTGCTCAACAATGGTGTGATGATAAATGTTTAATGACGACCTCCCACAAACAAAAACAAAATGAAACCCTGATTTGTAAAATTTGCCAATTTCCATGCTGTATGTATCCTATCATGGCCAATTTCAACCTACATATCACTGAACATGGAGTTGGAAAGTGATTGGCACAATTATGATCCACTAGTCAACTCCAGCAGTAATATTTGTTAAAAGAATGAAAAAAAGGAAGAAAGAAAAATGTATCTGTATAAAATTCAAAATGGAGAAAAATACTTTTTTAGATAAACAAGGACTGTGGGAGTTTATTAACCACAAACGTCATTGAAAGAGCTACTGAAGAATGCTTTAGTAAAAAGAAGAGTAAAACCACAGACATTGCACAGAATACCAAAAACAATGCTGGTGCAGAAACTATAAAATGTATTGAAAAATGTACTTAATTGCCACATGTAAAATTTTTTTAAAATATAATTTTTTATGTTTAAAAATGTGACATTTAAACTCTAGACAACAAAAAGAAAAGGGCAGTTTAATGATAAAGAACCTATTGATACTGCTCTTGTCTTGTTTACGAGTGACATAGAGATATTGAACAATTGTAGAGTAAATGTTTAAAAATGCCACTAACAGCCTAAAAATTGAAATCTGTAGCTTCCAAATCTTCACAGTGAAAAAACAGGGAAAGAGAATGGAAAGCTTCACATTCCAATATATGGGAGGAAATAGATCAAGGAAAAAGGATAATAAAGAAAAAACATAAAATGATAGAAATAATTCACAGTACATATGAACAGATTAAATGCTCCTATTAATTGACCCAAGCATATCATTTTTTTAAAATCCAACTTTATATCCAAGACATATGCCTAAATGAAGACAACACATAGAAGTTGAAAATGAATAAACAGAAAGCTATACCAGACTCATAGGTAAAATATGACAAATGGAACATAAGACTTTACTCATGATTCATTTTGAAATCCCAATAAAATGACGACCAATGTTCTTAAGGTCTAACCCACAAAAACAAGGACAATGGTAACAGAGACACTAGTTACAAAATTTTGAAAGCTGTAAAGCAAGTGGATTCTTGGTAATTGACTTAGCAGGTAGTGAGGAAAGCAAGAAAGAAACATGATTTACACTGCAGACTCAAAAGGCTTAGGATTTGGCGGCACCAGGGATCCCTGGAATGGGGTAAAATAGTAAAAATTATACTGCAAATAGAAAGACTGGTTGAAAGTGTTTAAGAAGCAGGTCCCCAGATCCCGTCACAGGGTTGCTTTGAGGATTTTATGAGTAATATATGTAAAGCACACAGAGAAGTGCCTGGCACTAAGTAAGTGTTCCATATGTGTTTGTTATTATTACTCCATAGTGGGAAGTTAATAGATAACTCTATTAAAAAAACAGAAAAGTAGCAATATAAGCATACTATAGAGACGGAGATTAATACTAAAGGAATCATCTAAAAGAAATTAAAGTTGTTTCATCTAGCAGGAGGGGAATGGGGGTTGCTAAACCTCACAGAATATTTGACTCTATTATTATGATAAAAAGTAAAAACTTCGGAAATAAGGAACAAAAGGCGGAGAAGATGGCAAGCATACTAGCAAATACTAACCAGAAAAAAGCTGTAACAATTCTGTGTTGTTTTTGCTTACAATGCTTCTGACACCAGATATGTGGGTTTTTTCTCACACCAACCAACCAATTCTCCAACTCTCCAGACACCGACTGCATTCCCTATAATTCAATGCAGACCCCACAAGACTGCCCCAACTTCAGATGCCTATCGAAAGTCCGAGTCACCCGTACTTTTGACCAACAAATTCCTACAACTCCTCCCTGAGGTTTGATAAATTGCTAGATAGCTCACAGAATTCAAGAAGTGCTTTACTTACTATTAATGATTTATTATGAAGGATACAACTCAGGAACAGCCAAATGGAGAGACCTATTTGTGTCTACCATATTGTATATTGCAGAACTAATCCATATTTTAGACAAACCGCTTCATATAATAGAAGAGGAAAAGCTTTCCAATTTATTTAATGAGGCTTTAAAAACCCTGATACCAAAACCAGTCTAGTATAAGGAAAAAAAAATGTGTAGACCGTTTCACTTAAAACAGAAATCAAAAAATTCTAAATAAAATATTATATGGAATTCCTATGAAAAAGCTAAAGGTTAAGAATATCCAAGACAATTTGTTCCACCAGATATTACAACTTATTTTAAAGCTATGGTAATGGGATTATATGACATTGGTACAAGAGTAGACCAAGACGCCAGAGAAACTATGTACAGAACATGGTATAACCCAGACATAGCATTGCAAAGCAGAAGGCAAGAATGTTCTGTTCATTCTGTGGTGCTAGGACAATTAGTTGTCCATAATGAAAAAAAAAAAAATTGAATTAGATCCCTACTTTATATCATACACAAAAATATCCTTCAAATGGTTTAAAGATCTAAATATGAGAAATAAGGCTGGGCACGGTGGCTCATACCTACAATCCTAGCACTCTGGGAGGCTGGGGCAGGAGGATCCCTTAAGCTCAGGAGTTCGAGACCAGCCTAAGCAAGAGCGAGGCCCCATCTCTATTTAAAAAAATAAACAAATAAAATAAAATAAATAAATATGAGAAATAAAACTTTAAAACTTAAAAAGAAAATATAACTTTGAGGTAGGGTTCCTTAAACAAGTTTTTAAAATGAGATTACAAAAAGTACAAATTTATTTAGGTAAATATTGATAAATTTGACTATATTAAAATGTACAACTTCTGTAAAACAAAAATATTAAATAAAATTTAAAAATAATTCCCAGGCTGGGAGAAGATATTTGTAATAATAAAGATAACAAAGGAATAAATCTGGAATACATAAAAAATAACCCAAAATCAATTAGAAAATTGATAGGAAAAATCCAACAGAAAAAAGGGACAAAGAATATGAAAAGGAAAAAAAAAAAACCACACACCACTAAAAGAAACACAAATGACTATTAAACACATGAATAAATGTTCAGGCTTAGGAGCGATTAGGTAAATGCAAATAAAAACAATAACAACATAAAATTCACACTCATCAGATTAGGAACGTTTTAGAGTTTGATAATTCCAGGAATCAGTAAGAATAAAAAGCAACAAGAACTTTTAAACACTTCAGATAGGTGTGTGAATTTGAACAACCACTTTGGAAAGCAATTTAACACTATCTAATAAAGTTGAAAATGTGCAAGACCCCTCAGTTAGCAATTATACTTCTAGATAAATAATTGTGAGAAACTCTTTTTATTTACTGTGCAGATCAATTTAGTTCTCTCAGCTTGTCCTGGCTTTACTCTTCTAGGACAGGTTCAGAGGAGGCTCCAATTTCTCAATCCCCAAACACATCAAGGTATATGATGGTGGTTGTCTTAGACCAAATATCAAAACAGCTTCCCTGAGATTATACCATTGCCCAACAAAACAAAAGTTGCTAAAGTCAATTGTGTTTAAAATATTAATAGCATTTTTTCCTTTCAAACGCAGATACAAATTCCACTGTAGTAAGAAAGTATTGCCCATAGAAACCACAAAAGGAAGTTATCTTTGAGTCCTATTGCATTTAGAATAAAGTCCAAAACCCGGACACATCTCACTGGTCTGCCTCTCCAGCTTGTCGTTGTCCCACTCTCCACTGTCCCTCTGTTCCAGCCACAGTGAGCACCACCTAACTCTGAACACGCTATGCCTCTCTCACCAAAGGACTCTTGCCGTCCCCTCTGCCTGAAAGCTGTCTTCTCTGCCTTTTGTTTTGCGAACTCACGATCAACTTCCAGGTAGCACTTTTTGGCAAACAATAAATACTTGATAACTATTTTTTGTCTGACATAGACTAGCTAAATACTCAAATGATTTGTCCTATTCGGCCATTTGCCTTTAGGAGGTGAGTCTGTACTGCCCTTCAAAATCAGGCCTCAAATGACGAGCTGCATACAACCCCAGGAGGATTGGCAGCCCTAGAAGGCCGATAACAGGATGATATCAGGACGCCACTGGAACTGGGTGCCGGATCAATAGTGTGCCACCTTTGAAGAAATGTCCAACTCTCCCAAAGCATGACATGAATGGGAATGTGAGAAAAGATGTTCTGAAAGCAAAAGCATCTCAAGGGCACACAGTATTAGCAGTTCTTTTAGATGCAAGAGTCTTTTCTTGGTCTTCTGTAAATATCAGAAATCGTGATTTTGAAACTTGGTCCGGAAAGCATAAAGCCAACAAAACCCCATGTGGATAATTTTTTGTGATTTGGCTGGTCAGGCAGTGTCATGGCACGAAGTACCTGGATGAGGTACCCCAGAAGGGACAGCCTTTGGCCCTGGTCAGCCTGATAGCTCTGGGGCTCTGGTTCTCAGGACAGCACTGTTGTGTGTGACTGTCTGCCTGCTGCTCCTGCCAGGCTGCAAAATTCTAGAAGGTTGCTTAGGGTGTTGCTCTCTGCTTGGCTCTATTATACTCTAGATTCTAGGGTAAAGAATGCCTAGCCAGGAGTTTAGGGGACAGGTAAATGGTAAAAAGACATTCGAATAATCCCTAGAGCACTGTAAATGTCCCAGTCTTTCCCAGTTGGTGGCTTCAAGCTTTGGTGGCCTGCGTGTTTTGTTGTGGCATGCGAGGCCCTCTGGAGGCAGGCTTCAGGCAACCTAGGTGTCAATAGCAGCAGACTCCTCCTGAGGTAACTGATCTCAAATGTGGCTAGTTTCCAGGAGACCTGGCACATATGTCTTAAGTCAAAAAGCTTTAGGGTGCCTGGGTCTACCATCACTTAGATGTGCAGGCAGGAACCAACCACTCGGAATTCCCTGAAGCATCCCTTCCTGTGACCAAGACCCAGGATAAATAACCCTCCATGGATCCAGTACCCTAGGATGAACTGCTCTGCATACTAGACTATATGCTTTGCCAACTGGCTTTGCAGCAATTAGGAGAATGGGTAGGGCAGGGGTCCCAGTACAGTAGCCACAGGAAGTGGTGAATATGGTACTAGATGTGCCTCACTATTTGCAGTGAATATACCTGTTCAGAAATCTCCAAGGCCTTGCAAACTTTGGCTAGCATTTCACCCAGTGAGTCTTAAAATTGCCCACAGAGATTGCAGGTCACCCAATTTCTGCCAGGGTCTGCGGATAGCACTGCTGATCGTTTATACCTGGCCAGGCCACCAAATAGATTGTGTGGCTTAGGCTGGAGATCTGGGTTGCTTTTAGACAGCAGACAAGAGCTGCAAGAGGGGTCCTGCTGACTTCCTTTCTACTAGGCAGGGAATTACACTCTGCTCAGCTCCCATGTAAAACTGTAGCCTGACATTGCTGAGGTGCAGCAGGGTTAAATGGATCTAGAAATGGAGTTACAACATCAATGGGCAAAATGGGAAGTAATTTCTTACAGAACTGGCAAAGCCAAAGTCAAAGTAGACAGTGCCCTCATGTGGAAAAATATTTTTATAAGAAAACCAACTCCTGTAAGTGGCCTCTGGCTGAGTATTTTTCAGAAATGTACAAAAAAGGTAAGTTACACTCCACTGAGAGCTAGCTGACAAGAAATAAATGATTAACTTTGCCATATAAAATTTAAACTTAAGAAGTTGTCTATGCTTAACAAAA